>VDFB02035032.1:0-25026 GCA_007258455.2 Sequoia sempervirens
CATTAATAAATACAAACAACAAGTTAACAATGTGACCATGAATTACATAGTTTTCCACATAAATCACACAATGACCATATAGCACAATAATTTACAACACTTATTTCAACAATTAATTGCGATGTCATTACACAACTTAACTCATCTAACTTTTTTAATTTCCAACTATCAATAATGATGTAAAATAATTCACTTTAATAAATTACTCAATTCAACTAAATAACTAAATTTTCCCCTGATATAAATTCTAAATTAGAGTTACATTTTCTAAGGGGATGACCTAAACGAATTTATCCAACAAAAACTACAATGTCCAATATCTCATTTCTATATCAAGTGGCATATACCTATTCCACATGAAGATCAAAGTCAATATTAAAACAAAAATTACACATATACTGTACTAATAATCATACCACTCAATTCCTAAATCTCTAATCCTAGTGATATTCCCCAATTTTATTATAAATTATATCCTAATACATTTAATTTAATATAATCTATAGAATATATCCATTCAACCATTGTTCATTACCTCAAAAGATATCCCAAAGTCAAAAGATATGAAAGACTATTCATTTTATTCAATGATGATATTTCATTTCCAAATCTTCTATTCAATGATGATATGAAAGACTATTCATTTTATTTCAATGATCTGTAAAAGTAACCCTAACAACTTTCCACTTTTACTAACACATCGAAGAAGAAAAAACAATAAACTACAAGAACAAATTAAAATCACCTTATAAGCTTCACTAAAACCTAATTATATTATAAGTCTTAAGAATATTACAAGAACCATTTTAGTAATTGGCTACTTTCCATTTCTATTCCTAATATCAATATATTTATCACTAAAGAAAAAAAATATATATAAAGAAATTAGTCTTAAAAATATATATTCATTTCAAATTAAGCTCTTGCATATATAATTACTTTCTAAATGGATGTGTACTTAACTTGTCTTAAAGAATAAATTAAATTACCTTAAAATCTGAAAAGTAACTTTTATACTAGACTTTTTTTTTTTAAATAAATAAAAGGAAAACACATGTCATTTATAAATTTCCTAAATTTAAACCATGAAACTTCCTCACTTATAGTTTTTATATTATTGTTATTTAAAGAATCTATCACTTAGCTCTTAATTTTTACCCTAGAAGCATTCTCTTTAACAAAGAGATTAAAAGCATCATCTAAAAAGGTGAAAACGTTATCTTACCCATTCTTCTAAGATGCACTTTTCCTTAAGGAAGGTTCGATGTTATTTAAGTTTTTATCTCCTAATCTTTAGGCTTAAAAGAGGGACTTTCTTTTCATAATGTTTAACATTTGAAGTGGTCACGTTGCAAAAGATTCGGGGAGGTTCTTTAAATCTATACACCCTACCATGTTCAAGTACGTCTTTGTGACAGGTTGCAAATTGAATAAGAGAGTTTACTTAAATCTATACACCCTACCATGTTCAAGTGTGGTGACCCTATAACCGATTGCTGATGAATTCGTGTAGGTTATTTATACTGTGACAATATTTTGTTTTTTAAGTGTTGCAGCTGTGGTGGATTGTTAACAAAATCAAGGAGATTATTTAAACCTTAAAAATTATTCTAGACAGTGAACTATTTTCCAGAATGCCAGAGATAAATGTTATGACTACAGGATATGCACAAATGCTATATCATGGGCAGAATTTAGAAAACTTTCAAATAAGATACGATTAGCAGGTGCGAGGAAAATCATGAAATGTCGACCAATTCAACGCTTAATTACATGAAACTTAATAAGGTAATAACTGGAATCAAGAAATTCCCTTAAGGAAAGAAATAATATATGGACATTAAAGCTAAAATCAGTAAAAGGGTTGATAAGTTTCACAAGTAAATCAAATACCCATCAATCGAACTGTTAAGAATTTTGAGGATAAGGCAGGTTCATCAATTTTTTACACACAAATCTTCAAGAACACATAATGATTGATGAACATCTGAGACACATAACAAAATATAGATGTCGATATAAGATAGAATCATTCCATGTATGGAATCGCAGTCAATGGAAATCGGCTACTGCAAGTCACGGCAAGCATAAAATAGACAGTACCAATTTTATCCCCACAACAAAATCAAGAGGCACAAGAATTTGGATACTACACAACGAAAAAAAGTGAAGACATAAATAATAAATAAGACATATGTTGTGAATTAAGATACGCCAAACAATAGTGCATTTGGAAGTACTAAGGGAAAATTACTATCGAAAGAACTACGTGCAAAGATCAATCATAAAAAGAACACATGAGCCAGGTAAGAATACTACGAAGGCTTCAAAAGGCACAAGAGAATAAAGTTAAGATCTGACCTTAATCGGATTCCCATGAGTTACATACTTCATAGTGATGATGATCGCCAAGTTTCCACAATCCACGAGATTCCAAGCTTTCATTCTTTTCCCTAAAAAAAAATAGACTATATTCTTTTCTGAACTAACTTGCTAGAGGCCCCTGAGCATCCATGCATCGTAAAAAGAGAGATTTTGTTTTCTTTTCAAGACTCCCCATAAGACAAGTTTCCTAAAACAACCACCTGATTCCACTTCCGTTCACAAGCTTATCTCCTTGTTTCTTTTAATTCACTTTTATTAAAATAATTATTTCTCTAATTTTGACAAGTTTCCATTTAAAATTTTGTTTGAAATCTTGCATGGCTTTCTTTTTATCTTTTCTTTTCTTTTATTATTTTCTTTCCAGCTTTTCTTGTTTTAAAACACTTCAGTTTGAGAATCTTATCCTTTTTATCTATTATCGCTTTGTTTTAACTGCAGTTTCAAAACTTATCTTCTCAAAATGATAAATTACCAAATAAAATATAATTCTGAACAATACTTTTATCTAAATAATTTAATCTTACTATTTATTAGTAACTTTTTATTATATTACTGTTTTAATTTTAATTTTATTTAAATTACCTCCTTTAATTAATTAATTGCACAAGGCCCTATAAAGTATTCAATAACACAATACACAATAATACACCAATGGGAACTTACTCAAAAACACTTTTCACAAACTAAAACAACATGACCGCTTAACAAACAACTTTCTTGTGCTTCAAGGATGATCGAAATGGAGGGGCGCTACACTTCACATCCATCTAAAAACCCCTAAAATATTTATTTGTTGCAAATCTAAAGAGCATTTTGATAGCTTCCATTCCATCCATAGGAGAAAAATTCTCCTCAAAATATATACCTTCTACTTGTGAGTAACCCTTACACACAATTCTTTCCTTGTTTATTACTACTCGATTCTCATTCAGTTTGTTCCTGAATACCCATTTGGTTCCAATTATGTTTTTGTTTTCCGGTCTAGGGACCAATTCCCAAGTCTAATTTTTCTTTATCTGCACAATTTATTCTTTCATTTCTTTCATCTAATGTTCATCCTTACATGATTCACTCACTTATTTAGGTTCAACTTCAGAAAGTAAACACAAATTTACATAAACTTCACCAGCTTTGCTTCTTATTAATACACCTTTCCTTTTTTCTCCAATGATTTGATCTTTGAAATGATTCTTTTGCACATACTTAGGGGTTTTAGGGGGGTATGTGTAGGATCATCATGGAAATAACAAACCCTAAGTGGCAAAAAATTCAAAAAAATTAGAGTTAGGCAACTTGACGTAAAAATATGAATAAGACATCTATATTATTTCAAAAATATGTAACAATAGAATCTATAGCAAATTGAATGTAGTTTCTAAATTACTAGGTTTATTTAAAAAAGAAAAATCCTATTTATTTAATTTGGTAATCTGATGGTATAAATTCCGGGGAAAAAATAAGAAGTAGGTGTCTTTCGACCACCTAACTACACACTAAAATGATAATAATTTTTTTATAAGATGTAGTACCCCCATTTATGCTTATTCTTTCATTGTTATGATTTCACATTGACCTATGATGCTTTGTTGGATATTTTGATGTTGGTCTTGGCGATAGTGGATTATTTTGTGACATATTGATACTTGTTTGATGATTATTGATTTCAGGACATGATTGGATATAGTTTTAGATGTTTTATTATGGAGTTGATTATTGCTATGTGTATGTATATGTTATGATGGACTAACTTGACTATTTATTTATTCAGTTTGCTGTGAAATTGGTGTGAAGCAGGTCGCATCACTCCTTGCGAGTGCCTTGATATCATTGATTTTTCTCACTGATTGTGTTTGTTCTGCTTATATATATATATATATTTGTATGCATGTTATTGCTTGAGAATTTGTAGGTACATGACACCGACTCCACCTGTGTAATTAGGTCTAAGCGTGTCAAGAATCAACAGAAATGTTGATCGGGAGATAGTAGTTTGGTTTACCCTAGTCTAGCCTTTAACCCTAGTCTTAGTACTTTGTCTGTTTTAGTTCAGAGTCATAGGTTTGTATCATCATTTTCTGTTTGAATAAATTGTTGAAAATTAAATATTGGTTAATTTAATGTTAGTTTATTGTGCTTTAATTATTGGTATTTTAATTAATGCTTAAATGTGGTAGAAGTTTACTTGCTTGATAATTTAATTCATTAATTAGCTTATTTGGTTAAATAGTTGATCTTAAAAGGATTAAACTATTTTAATTAAATAAATAAATTAATTAAATTAAATTATTAAGTGTGTAAATTATATTGCATTTGAAAATTAAAATAAATTGTGGAAAATTAGAAAATAAAAATAAAATAAAATAAAATGCAATTGGAAATTGATTTTTAAAATTTAAATAAATTAAATAAGGCATGCAAATTTTGAAAAGGGAAAAATTGCCGAGAAGTTGTTAAAAGATATTTGCAACTTCTCGACAAGTGTGAAAGTTTCATTTATTGGGTTTGTTGAGAAATTGGTTATGGAGGATATTTTGGATCTCGGGAAAAACAGAGAGGTTATTCAATTTCCTCACGGGGAAATTATCAGGGTTCTTGCAAAAATTCTCTTGCTGTGATAAAAATTATTATTTTCTTAGAAATTGTTATCTCTCTGTATCTGTTGTATATTTGTGGAAGATCCCTTGGAGGATCTTGGTGGTTGGTAAAGCTTCTCTTGGATTTGAAGATTTTCTTTGGAAGAAGATTTTGGAATAGTATGCTAGAGCCAAGTGGATTTCTTCTACAGGCAGCAAACTATTAACAGGTATTTTTCTTGTTGATTGGGTTTCTTGGTTTTGAAAAGAAAACGTTTATTTAGAAGTTCCAACTATTGGCTAGTGCTTGAGGAAGGTGCGTTAATATACATTTGTTTGTTTGCAAGAAACTTCAAGAACTTAGATAAAGAAAAGTAGGAATACAAACAAGATTTGTTTGAAAACCCACAATGAAAATCTTAGAAAAAGAAATTTTGGGTATTGATTTTGAAAATGTTTATGTGAAAAAGAATTAAATCCCAATATTGAGTATTTTTGGAGATAGGAGAATTTTTCATTTATAAATATCGAACAATTTGGATTTGTTTTATAAGAATTCATATTTATTAAATGTCTTGCTTTGTACATGTGTTTTATTTTATTTTTAAAAAAATTACCAGTCATTTGTTAATAAAAATCGTTTAATACTTGAGACTGATATTGAGGGTTTTGGAAAATTGTTATTTAATTTCTTTTAAAAATTAGCATGGACATCATTGAATTTTATTTTCTTCAAAACAAAAAATCCTTGGATTAGCCGTTAAAATGAAATCTTGTGACAAAAATTAAAAAATTCAAGCTGTGGGAGGGTGAGCCCTCCCATTTCTCCATGGGAGGCCAGCCTCATTGGTATGCTGACATTGGTAGGCCTAGACCACTGACCACGGAGACGTAACTCCCCAATGGGAACCACCAGTGGTACAGGAAGCAGCGGCTCATTTGTGACCAGCATTTCATTTCTTGAGCTAAAAGAGGGTTTTATTATTTTTAAAATATGATATATATAAAATTTTGAATTGATATAATGTGTTTATTAATAAAAATTTGTATTTTATATAAGGTTTTGTTTATAATATATATTATAATTATATATATATATATATATATATATATATTTAAATAAATATTTATTTAAGTTGATATGAAATGCATACATTTAAATGTATTAAAGTTGTTAATTAACATTTGAAACTTATGATTAGATATTCTTTTTAATAAAATGACATGTGTAGGGAAAACAGAATTCTATTATTAAACATGATTGGAAAATTGTATTAAATGTAGATTTGATTATTATATTTTATGAAGGATAAAGACTATGAATTAGTTGATTGATTAATTTTCATATTTCTTTATTCTAAATTATTGTTGAATGGATTTAGTATATCCAAATGATAGATGTGAATTTGTTTTAAATAGCTTTAATTTGAATTGGGTGAATGGGGAAATTACTTTTATGTGATTTTAAGTCTTCCAGTTCTAGTCTTTTAAGGGGGTGAAATTGACTTGATTTCGTATTATTGAACAAGTTTAGGGTAGTGCACTTGATTTATGAATGGATTGTAATGTACATTGTGGTATTTTTGGTATTATATGTTGTATTGTGCACTTTGTCTACCCTAGATAGAAAACTTAGAAAACCCTTGTTATGTTTAGGGGAGTGGCTATTTGTAAGGGCCGACACACAAAGTGGTGTCAGGGTAACTTACAAATAGTTTGTAAGTCAGTGAAAACTAAAGAACACAGTAGTTAGATTAAAAACACTTAACAAGATGTACATGCCTCGCTTATGACTCTTGAGCTACTACAGTCATGAGTATAAGTTGAGAAGGTCTGGAATGGAAAATCGGTGTCTTGTTCCTTTAAAAGACATTCGATTCCGCAATATGCAATAGGCCGGAGTTTAAGAGGTTACTGTGGTAACCCAAGGATTGGGGCCGGAACCTAGAAGAAACACCGTGGTAACCTTTGCATCGTTGTGATGACACTCCACCTAGAATAACAGCTAACCCTATGTTTGTGGTATAATCAATTGTTAAATCTGGAAGCAATGTAACCATTAGATTGTTTGTACTAGTGTCTAGGGTTAGTAGGTTAAGTCTAGGTAACCTTATTACTATCTCCTAGCACGGGGGGTGGACCTACGGGTACCACATGGTTGGGTGGAACGTGCACCTTACTCCGTTGGGTCCCCAGTTTTGTGATCATGGCATCAAGTGCTTCATGGATGGAGAGCTCGCTTTTGGATCTTGTGTATTTCCTCATTGTAATATGTAATTTATGTATATGAAAACAACCCTCAAATGTTGAGAGGTGAACAATGTAATTGTAATTATTATTTGAACTACCTCATCAGATGGATGAGTATTGTATATGTGAATAAATGCAATGAAAGAAAACAAGTTTGTACTTTATTATATCTTGAATGGAAAATTTCAATATTATGCAATGTTTATCTTTGATGTTTATGTTAATGATTGATTAATATGTGCAATGCGAAATACTTAAGTCACTTAAGGAAAACTCAAAGTAGTGTAACGTCGCTTAGCCTAATGAATGTATGCAACTAATTAACTTAATATTAATACTTTAAAAAAAAAAATTATTACACCTTTAAACACATTTGCAACATTCTTAGGTTATTAAGACGGCATTACATAAGATTTTAGATATAAGTAGATTCTCTCATATACCGATGTGATGCATATTTTTTTTGTAATTTGTTTCCAAGTAAATAATTAATTATGATTTTTATTACAACTTTTAAAAATATAAAACTTCGTGTCCTGACCACCTTAACTTGGTCAAACTTCACTGAATTCAATTTTTTATTCCTATAGTATGAAAAGCATAGAATGTGACACATGCTTTGATTTAAAAATGTGATACCATTTAAAAGCTATAAATGTTTTTCAATCAACCTATCAATTAGGAATTTAGTCATAATTCAAATAGAAAATGAATAATAATTATTTATTAGATTCAAAGGAAAGCATAGTTTACATTGGTGGAAAGCTAAGAATCTCCTTTAAAAACCCTTTTCATTTCAGCAATTTTGGGTAAAAAAAAGTTGTCAACTACATACCCTACACATACCCATTATATCGCCACTTTTTGGTCCATCATGATCATGCACATACCCAGGGGTCTTCTCTGAAGCTTCTTCCTCTTCATTTTACACTTCTTGTTCATCGTCTATTTATTCCACTTCTCTGAAATCAAGTTCATCTAACACATATCCATCTACTGCAATAGAATTCTACAAGTTTTCATCAACTTTAATATTTGCACTTTCAACTATCTTTCTCAACCTTTTGTTGTAACATATGTAAGATTTGCTTCTAATAGAATATCCAAGGAAGATACCTTCATTAGACCTTGCATCAAACTTTGGTAAGTTTTATTCTTCTCTTTTGATGTAACATTTGCTTCCAAACACTCTAAAGTACTTCACAATAGGAATCCTTCCATACCATAGCTTATAAGGAGCCTTTGTGTTGTTAGCTTTAGCTTGAAATCTATTAAGTATGTAAACAATAGTATAAATGGCTTCTCTATACTAGACTTGTAGTATATTTTCCTCTTTCATCATAGTCCTTGCAACTTCTTGAATATTTCTATTTTTCCTTTCAATAACTCCATTCTGTTGAGGAGTTCTAGGGAAGACAAATTAATGCCTCTTTATTCCATGAACTTCACAAAATATGTTAAACTCATTGGAGGTGATTTCAGCACATCTGTCAGACCTCAAGAATTTTATTTTCAAATCCACTTCATTCTTAACCATAGCTTTAAATGTCTTGAATTTATTTGTATCAAATTTCTCTCTAAGAAAAGTAACCAATGTCATTCTAGAATAATCATCAATCAAAAGCATAAAGTACCTATCACCTTGTAGACTTCTCACCCGTGTAGGACCACAAAGATTTTTATGCACTAATTCTAGCAGTATGGTAGTGGATTGTTCCTTTACCTTAAAGTTAACCCTTGTTTTCTTTCCAAATTGATAACTCTCACAAACATCATTGATAGGTTTTGTAATTCTAGGTAAATGTCTCATAGCATGAACCAAGCTGATTCTTGCTAAATTATCAAAATTCATGTGACACATCCTTCAATGCCATAACCAACTATCATTAATTTGTGACATAAAGCAATGACCATCAACACCCTTAAGCTGATAGATGTTTCCATCTGTTCTCTTACTAGTAGCAATCAAAGTTCTAGACCCTTTTCAAATCTCACATTCTTCATCCTTAAACACAAGATTATACCCTTTGCTACACATTTTTCTAACAATCAAGAGATTATTTCTTAAGCCATTAACATAGTAAACATAGTTAGTATTATGCTTTCCATCAAAGTTGATTGAACCTATTCCACATATCTTTGTTCCTAAATCATCTCCAAATTTAACTAATCCTCCATCATACTTTTTAACCAAATTTACTTTTATCTCTGATTATATCATTAGAGTAGCCACTATCAACAACCCAATAATTCTTATTGTAGTTGACATGAAAATTAGATACCAAAGTATCTTCAACCTTATCCTTCATCTTTGGAACACTTTCCTTCACACAAATTTTAGGGTTAGCAGAACTAGATTCTTCTTTTATAGCCAAAAACAAAAATTCATTATCATCAAAATCTCCATAATTAGATTCATCATAAGAAATACTAGCATCTTCTTTCACATAGTAAGCTTTTTTAATCATATTTCCTTTATTTTCCTTGTTCTTATTGTTTAGAGCTCTCTTTGTACATCTAGAAGCATAATGGGGTGAGTGCAGGATCATGACATTTTTTATCTAAATTTGATGAAACAAAAATGGTTTATTGATTATTTTTTTAGCTTTACACTAATCTAAGATATGTCTTTTTTGGAATTAAATAGATAATTATTATTTATTTTCTACATGCATTTTGGCTAAAGTTCTAATTGATAGGCTAATTAAAAAAAATCTATAATTCTTAAATAGTTTCATATTTTTTGAATCCAAAAGATGCAAAACATTCTATGCTTCCCATACTATAGGATAAAAAATAGAAAAAATGATTTTCATAATTTTTTGACCAAGTTATGGTGGTCAGACAAACACATTTTAATATTTTAAAAAAAAAATTCTAATAAAAAATTCATAACTAATTATTTACTTGCAAGAAAATAATAAAAAATATGGCACATTTGAGCATATTCCCTCTACTTAGATTGAAAGTTTCAAAAAATAATATCATATTTTTCTTGTACTTAAGTTGGTCAAACATACACTTTCTTTTTATTTTTTTCGTCAAAAATTTAGTACTATTGTATTGAAATTTCAAAATTTCACCAAATAGATATACCTTTTTCGAAAAGAGGACTAGTAACTTAGAAACTAAATTCAATTTTTAAAAAATTTCTTCTTACATATTTTTCAAATTATGTTAATTACCTATTCAAATATTTATGTCAAGTTATTGAACTCTATTTTTTTTAATTTCCATTGCCACTTAAGGGCCTAGTTTGGACCTCCATGATTCTGCACTAGCCCAATGACCTATACCACCACAACTAAAACATTTGAAAGGTAATTTACCTTCGTACTTATTGGTGCCTTTTTCATCCTTCTCACAAAGTTAGCTTCCAAATTATCAAGATCTTCATCGCCTGAATCTTCAACCTTCTCTGATTTACTAGCCTTTAAAGTAATCTCTACTTTTGTACTTTTCTTCAATTTTTTCATTTCAAATGTAGTCATAGTTACAATCAACTGATCACTGGAATAATTATCAAAATTAATTGTTTCCTCAATAGCAAATCCCTTTTCACTGTAGCTATCTTGAAGAGATCTAATAACTTTCTTCACTACTTTAGATTCTTTAACTATTTCATCAAGACCTCTCACATTACTTACCAATTGATCAATTCTCTGTATGTAGCCTTTTATTGTTTCATCTTTAGACATATGCATCATTTCAAAATGCACCTTCAAGTTCTGCAACTTTTCTTGTTTGACCTTTGGATCTCCTTCATAAATTCTTTCTAACTTATCCCAAACTTCTTTAGCAGTCTTCAAAATCACAACTTTAACTAATTCAGTATTTGAAAGACTATTCACAATAATGTACCTTGCCCTAGCATTGATCTAATGTGCCTTGATTTTAGCACTTGTACCTAAACCATTCGAAGGAGGAGTGTATGTATTTTGATAAGACTTCTCAATCTCATATCCCTGAGCACACAAATATCCTTCCATCTTTGTCTTCCAGAATGCATAATCTAATCCATCTAATCTAGGATATTCTAAAGGAATCTTACTCACCATCCCAGATCTACCTCAAGCGATTAAGCTCTTCTTCAAAGAACCAAGCTCTAATACCAATTGTTGAAATGAACAAGAAAATAGAGAGGGGAGGGGAATCAATTGTAGCAAATCAAACCTTCAAAACCCTCAATAGTAAAAATATCCACAAGCATTCATTAAACACTTATTCAGTTAAATTGATTAAACATGAAATGCAAATAACAAAAACTAAAATAAAAACACCATACACATGAGAACACCAAATTTACGTGGAAAACCCAATGAAGGAAAAACCACAATGAGGATTATCTTACAATATAAGTAATAGCAAAATCGGTACAAAGGGGCTCATTGCTAGAATAGGACACATTGTCTAAAAAGGATCACAACCAAGGATCACTACCAAAAAAAGAATACAAGAAGATAGAAGAAGAATGAGAAAACACTTCTCAATGCAACCAGGACTCCACCACAATTTCTCACACGCTTTCACAATTTATCACATGAAAGATATCAGATGCCTTCAACTCACTACCTTTAGGAACCCTAACATGAAATTTGCACTGCTCTGCTCAAATTTGCATCATCATTCATCATTTGCAACAATCTTGCATCTATCTTGCTTATTACTCTTTCGTACTCTCTTACATCAATAGTTCATGCATATTTATATCAAGTTCTACCTCAAAAAATTTCTCTAAAGTTGGTCACTAGTCGTTACACATTCAAATTCAAAATAGGTCAGCACCTAAACATTCCCACGGTGGATAGGAATGAAAGGATTGACCTACATAAATCCTTAATTAGGACCTAAATAGATTCCAACACATTTCAACATGCTTCCACAAGCCTCACATGTAGTGTTAAACACAAGGTCGGCCAACACCCATGCAAAACACCATAGACATTAAGTACATGCTTCCTTAAATCAAGAAAAAAAAATTGAACATAATTCACTTTAAATCAATCCAAAATAATCCACGAACCACTTAAGATTCATCAAATACATCATCCAAGATTGCATCAACAAATACTTTAACTCAGAACAACTGATAACCCTTAATTGCATAACGATAAATGAAACTCTCATTGTATTGCACCAAATCAAGTAAAACCATGAATGCAAAATGATAAAATCATTATAAGAAACTTCACAAATCTACACAAATTGAAACCAAATAGCGAAGAAACGTGAAGCAAATACATTTCTCCTAGACCACATAAAATATCACTGAACAACTGGTTCAGGCACTAGTGAAAGTATCTCAAACTATAAAATGATATAGAAACCCAAATTTTGAATATAGTAACCTCTAACACCTTTGAATAACTTGTAATATCGACACAGGCATAACATCAACACTAAAAGAATGTAGATCACAATATCATAACACACTATGAACATTTGCACTGTAACACAGTTTACTCTATTTATTAAATTTTCTCAAAAGCACTTGGAAACCAAGTACCATAGAAATCATCTTAGAGGTATGTGCAAGATCATGATGGGCCAAAAAGTGGCGATATGATGGGTATGTGTAGGGTATGTGGCTGAAAAAAATTTAACCCAAAATTGATGAAACGAAAAGGGTTTTTAAAGGATATTCTCAACTTTCCACCAATATCATTTATGCTTTACTTTGAATTTAATAAATAATTATTATTCATTTTCTATTTGAATTATGACTAAAGTCCTGATTGATAGGTTGATTGAAAAACATCCATGTAGCTTTCAAATGGTATCACATTTTTTGAATCTGAAACATGTGTCACATTCTATGTTTCACATACTATAGGATTAAAAAATAAATTAATTTTATGAATTTTTGACCAAGTTAAGGTGGTTAGACATACGATTTTTATATTTTAAAAAGTTGTAATAAAAAATCATAATTAATTATTTACTTGGAAAAAAAATTACAAAAATATGCATCACATTAGTACATGAGTCCTCTACTTATATCTAAAATCTTATAAAAAACCATTATCATTTTATTGTGGTTAGAGTGGTCAAACAAACACCCACTTCTTATTTTTTCCCTGAAATTTAAGTACTACTGCATTTAAATTTCAAATTTTCACCAAATAGATTTTTTTTTAAAAAGCCTTGTAGTTTAGAAACTACATTCAATTTGCTATAGATTCTATTCTTACATATTTTTGAAATAATATAGATAATATATTCAAATTTTTACGTCAAGTTGCCTAACTCTGATTTTTTTGAATTTTTGGCCACTTAAGGGCCTATTTTTTCCATGATGATCCTGTACATACCCTCAGCTCATTACTTCATTCCAACTCATCTTCAAACTAGTTCTACAACAAAAGAATAGATACATGTACTCACAACACTTCCTCAAGGTCTCAAGTACACATGCACAACCTATTTTCCTCTTTCCACAATTTTCTCAATATCCTCAATATCTTCACCCTATAGTTGAAATCAATGACAACATCAGTCAGTAGACTTCATGTTAATATCAATGACATCACCTTCATACTTGCAACATAAACAACATTGTATTATATAATTTAGTCAAATAATCACATCCACATCATCCTCTCACACACACAAAAAAAGGGGAATAAATACTTGATCTACCATTCTCGCTCTTCCATTGAGGTTTGTAGCCAAGTGGATATTGAGATCAATTTTAATCTTTATTGTCCCTAATTGGAAGAAGTGTGATTTAAGACCTAGATCCCAATTCCAATCAAACAATTCTAAATATATCATGTCCAATATGGGAACTAAGTTTAAAAGTAGTAAACTATCACATATAGACTATAATTTATCCCTAGATACCCTTTACCTACATTGCATCTAACTAATATGCAAACCTATAGATATTGTGAATTTTCAATGCATGTAGCACATATTATTTTGACTATTTTTTTTATTTTAATCGCTTTCCAATAGTGAATGTGCATGTCATAAGTTCACAATCTCTTTCTTGATTCAAAGCATAAAAATAGATAACATGTTATAACTTAGGTATAAATTGAGAACTTGTAATATACTATATATTCAAAAGTCTCAAACTACTAGCACACTTAGCCTCTAGGTAAGATTTTAATATTTTTCTATTTGATCACTAGTTTAAAATTTTTGACATGTAAATTTGTTCGAAAATAATATATATCTTATGTGATCACTCATACATTAGCATGTTCTCATGAACATGCTGATATAAAAATATTCAATTAAAATACTTAAAAATGGTAAAATAGAATTAGAATAATATTAATACAATCATTCCAGGTTTACCAATTTCATGTTTTTTCAAGAGTATTTTAACCATTGATAAAATAAGCAATTTTATAACTATTTCTTAGATACACACTACTAGTGCAAAAATTTAATATTTTCTTTTATAATCCTTAACAACTCTTTTTAAAAATAAATAATCATGATGTATATAACCAGTAATAAGAACTAGTAATTGTTTCCCACTTGGAATCTCATTAACGATTTTTCCAACTTTGGTTTGGAGGTTGTCTTGGGGGTTTGGTTTCTTGGCATTAATGCTCCATGTTTTTTTCCATCGTATTAAGGATGAGGCCCCCCATTTGTGGCCTCACTAGTTCATAGCTCTAGTCAAAAACATTAATCTATTAGAAAAAATAAAAAACTAAAAAAAAATTAGTAAAATTGTATAGTAGACCTCCATGTTATTATAAATTTATGATATAAACATAACAAAAAAAATTCATATCACAAAAATCTACACATTTTCCTCAATGTTATATAATAAAAATTTATCAGTACACATAATACGAAAAAAATATGTTAAGATATATGTAAGTATATACACAAGGATATCCAAAAGGAATACAAACTTATCCATAAGTAGAAAAAAGTAATAGGATACATAATAACTAATAAGTATTACACACACAATTCATAATTACATAAGGTATTATCAATATTTTTATTTTTTATTGAAAAAATATCCTTGAAGACTTTGATTTGGAAAATATTATAAATAAATAAGTTTATAATTTTCTATCCCAAGCCAAAAATGGAAGTACTTTTGGAATAAATTAAAAGTGTATTTCAAGCATAATGAAATATCCTTCACTGAAGTGGAAAAATTACCTCCCTTCACAACACTATGAGTTGCATTAGCCTTGAAAACTAGGATTTTCTTTAAAAACTGTTTCCCCTCCTTTTTTAAATTCCTTTTTAATCTATTGAGATTTTGAAATCATTTACTAAATAAAGAATAGTTAGTCTTTTAAAATAAATGACTAAAAGACTTATTTGGTTCAATTCAAAAAATAAGATATTCATGCACATTGAGTTTCATGAACATAAAACAATACTCAGATTGAAATGATAAATGTAACATTTACTTGCAACCATGAAAATCAACATTGAAATGCACAAAGTCATAAACTAGAAATTTACACCTACAATTGGATGCTAAGTAACATCTTTTATTACAACACCTAGAAAAAATCCTAAAATACATTGTAAAACACATATGACCCATATAATAGTGCAATATATGGATTCTAGAAAGACATTGTATAATGGTCACTTAACCCTATTCTATCTCTCTGACTTATATTATACTCTTCCTCTTTGAATGAGAGATAAAAATACTCCAATATCAACCTTAGGATTATCAAATGGTAGTTTATAATTTTAATAAAATTGTAATTGTTAATTCTTATAATTGATATAATAACATTTGAAATACTCAACTCATGAATAATCCAAAACATCTCATGAATCAAATATTACAATAAATTTTTACCATAATTAATTGTAAGCAATGAGATTATGACAAACATAAGTACATTCAACTAAAATGACATTCATTTATATACATGGCTTGGAACACTCATAATAATGCATTTAATAAATCAAATTAAAATAATTAAAAATGGACTTTGACACACATTTGATTAATTCTCCTTGAACTAAAAATATTTTCTTGAGTTAAAAAACTTAATTCTTCAAGATGGAAACATACCAAACTATTGTATATAAAAAATTAAGTCTTCATATCCCTAGTTTAGGGATATAATTTTACTTTATGAATTCCAACATATTTGTTTGAAAGTTATATAATGATAAGAAAAAAAATATTGAATCACCATAATAATTTGATATATATATATATATATATATGAATATATATATTTTTTAAAGGTGCAATGCACCCATATTAATAGGGGTAAATCCTTTTGATTGGAGCTATGAAACGGGTACAAGAAACCACAAGAAACAACCAAATCCACGAGCACATTAGCCCAGCAAGAGTTTGAACCCTGGTGGTCGTCACTACAACCAAGCGACATGACCATCGAACCATACCCTTATCGTCATATATATGAATATATATTACATTTATATATATTATATGTATATGATATATAATATATATATGTATATACATACATATATAAATATATTATATATCTATATCTCTTTCCCTCTACATATAGACATACATGTATAACATGTATAATTTATATATGTATATTTTTATTTATCATTGTTTTTAATAAAATAGATTGAATGTTTATATACTATATTAACTTGTAATATATGTATATGATAGAGATTAAGAATACTTATCTACATTGATATCTGACAACAATTGTGTCTTTAGCTCTAAATAATATTCATTCAAATGAGTTAAGTCAATAAGTGGGTGATCTTGTGTGCAAAATGACACACCCTCCTAATATCATTAGAAAATTTGGTTGTCTACACTAAAAAATGGTGAGAATTAAGGGAAAGGGATTGATGGTGGGTAGGGTGATGTTGAGTGAGGGGTCCATGTCAACAACATTGAAATTGATCTTTTTTTTTCCCACATGCCTACATAGTCTAGCTAGCACTCCCCCATTTTTTTTGGAAAAATTTGAGAACATTTATCAATGTTTTCATACCATTTTTCGAAAACCACAAAACAGAGCCAAAATATGTCATCGATCAATAGTGGGTCATTAAGTCATGTAATATTGGTATGTTGATGTGGCATCACATTATTGGTCAATTTGTGCAATTTTTGAATTAAAGTGATTTGTAGTTGGATATTAAGTGTAAATTTATTGGCA
This sequence comes from Sequoia sempervirens, assembly GCA_007258455.2. Lineage (NCBI taxonomy): Eukaryota > Viridiplantae > Streptophyta > Pinopsida > Cupressales > Cupressaceae > Sequoia > Sequoia sempervirens. Next base: position 17,321 of record VDFB02035032.1, read on the forward strand.
CTTTTATTGCCCAAAAGTGGGCCCCAAGCTATCCAAAACTATACCCACGATATGTCTTATGCCCATGATTGGCTCCTCTCCCTTATGTGGCAACTAATTTTTACCTTTATGTGAGTTCTAGTGTTATAACAATTTTATATTTGAAAATTGGATCGTCTTGTCCTATCTAGAATGTGGTTAACATATTTTAATTTTCTTAAATAAAAATCAGATTTTTTTTGCTCTCAGCATACAAGAAAAAAGTATATTTGATTTTCATTTAATAAAAAACTAATAGAACTGTCCTCACTAGGAAGTTGATTATAAAATTAATTTCCAAAGTATATGGACATAGAATGCATGAATTTTTTGTGTGGAAATTTTCTACTTTTGTTGAAGGAATTTTGCATTTTTGTATTCTATTAATATGGAGTTCTATGGAGGAAAGTAGAAAAATTTCTTTAGTATGAGAGATTTTAGTTCATTAAGAGTTGTTAATTTCTAACATTTCACACCTTTATATATCTAAAGGAAGATATGCATATAAAGTGGGATACAGGGGGGATGGACCTTGTATTTATCTATTATTTATTTATTATGTAGATAAAAATTAGATTGAAAGGATCTAAAATCTTGTACAATGGAGTAGACAAAAGGTAGACAAAGAAAATACCATGAGACAAACTAAGCAGTCCAAAAAACTGAATCAGAGTAATACACAACTGCAACTTAATTGCCACACACAATAACAATCAAAGAATAAACAACATAAGATCTTAGGGAACTTATTTAATTATTTTTGGACAACAAAATATAAAATAAATGGAAGGTGATCCTATAGGATGGATTCCACAACCATCAATCTATGGAAGGTTTAAAAAGGTGTTATTTGAACATACAACTAGTGAGTTGATGTGAAGAAATAAGGTATTCAAAGGAAATTAATGTAGATGGAATGGGAAATACAAGAGAAATATGGTCTATTATGACATGGTTGTGATGTATTGATATTAGTCATTCTTAGAGGATGATTATGAATATTGAGCCTCTTTCCCAAGAGCATGTGTCTATCTTCTCTATAGGTTTCCTTGGATGAGTTTATAAATATTAATTCTAAAAGATCTTGTAATTCTGTTCTTGTGTGTAAAGATTCTAAAATCCAATCCTATTCTTTAAACTAGGAGAAGAAAAAATGACAATAGATAAATAAATAGAAACACTTAGAGCTCTATATTATACTACATACAAAAATTTGCAACATATATCTCAAACAAATATATCTTGAACACATCAACTACTATTGAATGGGATTGCAATTTCTTTTCTAAAATATAATAGTTCGCTACATATCTAGAAAAGGAAAAAAACTAATAATACTTTTATTTACTCTACATGTGTTTAGCATGTAATAAATATTGCTTGGGGCTTCTAAAACTAAATACATGAAAATGAAAAACTATCTAACAAATTAGAAACTACACATGGCAATTAATTACATGGTAATATTTTATCATTGTGCATCAATTATCAATATACTCTCCCTTGATGCAGAGAGGGCTCAGAATATGATTTTGGAGTGTGAAAAGCTAGAATTGCACTTGGAACTAAAGAGATAGATCAGGGGATACTTGGTGGATTTTTAGCACCTGGAGCTAAAATAGTAGTGGGTTGATCATGATTAATATCATCGATATTACCACAATTCAAAAAAAAAAATGACATCTCAACATAGCCTTTTTTATGAACATAAACTCCCCCTTCATCAAAACTACATCCATTGATATAGTAATGCTATTAGTGAGAGGATTATACAACCTATAAGCCTTATTTTTCTCATTATATCCAACATAATTTTTAGATCTAACTTTTATCTCTTTTCATTAGCTACATGAACATAGACTAAACAAAAATAAAATGAAATGATTAACATTAGGATTTTTCTCATACCAAGTTTCATAAGCAGCCATCATGCCAAGTGCACAAGTGGGACTTCAATTGAGAATGCACATTGTTGTAGCAACTACATCACCCCATAAATAATTACTCAATCCCTTGGCTTGTAAAATACTCTTTTTCATATGTTGTATGTAACTTTGGAAGGTAGGTTCAAAAGATTCCATGCCCACCATTTCCCTATGTTGAATCATTTCCATTACAATGTTAAGATGAATTTCACATTTTGGATTATGTCTTCTCTAGAGTAGCTAACTAATATTGTTCAAGTTAAAGGAAAAAAAAATGTTACACTAAGGTTTGATGTTTAGGTTGTGTCACTTCTAGGCAGCCCTAAACCATTCCCCAATCTCTATTAAAAAGAATTACCTTGTGATTGGTGACCCTGTTAAGCCCTTTGAGGGCCCCCCGTCACCCTTGTCTTTGAATTGACCCCGTCCCCCTCATTGCGAATAACTAGCCCATGAGAGGAAAATCCCTATCCATTACAGTCCCTACCCTTGAATCAAAAAAATTATCTCATTCTCAGACCCCACCAAAATTTCTATCTTTGATTCTGACAACTCAGAAGATGACCCCACCCTTATTGACTCCCTATTGACTCCCTTCTTATCTCCCTTTATGGTTCTCCTATTCATGAGGATCTCTTAGACATTTATAAATCTCCTCAATCCTCAAATCCCTTAGTCCCTAGAGACCCCCCACCCTCTGTGTGAATATGGATAATGCTATTGTGAAACCCTAGTTGGAGAATGAGGTCTATGCCAACTATGTCCCACTTAGACTTAAACCGAATGATCTCTCTGAAGTTTTCAATGTTTAGAATGATATCCTCAAGTGGTTACTATCCAAGCTCATCATGACCGAGGATAAAATTTAGGCGTTAAAGGAGAAGGTGCTTAAATAAAAGGTGAATTGGCCAAGTGAGGTCGATGATGAAGGTCGTTGGGGTTTGTGTTGACCCTGGTGGCATTTTGTTTGGCATTGTGTCAAATATGGTTGCAAGGTCTGATGGTGATGATATTTATATGTTCTTTATGGCTAAGGATTTTTTACTATGTTTGATGCTTTACAATGGCATTATATTTGGCATTGTGTCAAATGCAAGGTTTCAAGGTATACATGTTCAGTTTTGTGCAAGGTATTCATTAAAAAAAATTCCTGCAAATTATATGGTTGATCTTGTATTTATATTCCTTATTCAATGATCAAAAGAAAAGGTTGTTTGCTAGGCTTCTAGCTATAGCTCAATTGGCATTAATATGGTTTCTATGACAAAATAAAAGTTTTTTTTTAAATTATTTTCTAGGATTTCAGCCATAACATCCTTTACAAGGCATAAAAAGGGAAGCACTCCATCTCAATGCACTCCATATTCGTGGCATTTTTGGAAGACCTTGAGTCATAAAATACTTGCACATGTTGATTTGCAAGGTTATTATAATGTTTTGGTTCAATGGAAAAAGGAAGCACAATGATATTTAAAAGGGACATAGTGATAAGGGTGCCAACACATATTTTTTAGCACATGACAAAAGGAATTAGGGATCAATGGAAAAGAATGTTTAACATGTGAAACTACTCAAACAAAAAGACATTGTGTTAGTTATCATTTTTGTGAGAAGAAAACTCACAAGGAGTTAGGGTTTTGTAGGCAGTTGATGATGGTGTTTGCATGTACAAGACAATTCTCGATTCACAGTGGTTTTCCAAATTAAAAAAAGAATGGTTTTCAGGCTTCTTTTTCTCAGGTAATATTCTCTAGTTGTTTTTGCTGACTGAGAGTTATTTGGTTGATTAAAACTTGTAGAGAAGGTTGTATTCATTGTCAATTGTGTGTTAAGAGTTTTGGTATCTTTTTTCTCAGTTTTCTTAAGAGTCTTAAAAAAAATTGCAATTTGCATTTGTTAAGGGAAATGGATTTTTTTTTCAGTTGTTAATGTTGTCTAAATTTTTGAAACCCATGTCTATTTTTTTGGGGCTGCAGTTTCCATTCACCATGTGGGTAAAGGTTTTTATTTTTGACAATGGGTAAATGGCAATGCTATTTTTTTATATATCAATTTATCATTCTCTTACCTGTCACTGTATATGGGTAGTTTGCAACTGAAAGGTAGTTCAAAAACAATAGAATACGATGACAAAAGTAGTTATGGAATTCCTAGTTGTTTTATTGATAGATGGAAAAAGTTAGTATCATTTTTGGATGTTATAAAATAGTGATTTGGTACTGTTATGAGGTCAATGATTTTATTGCAATATCATATACTATGTAAGAGTTTTCATTCCTAGACATAATGCATAAACTTGTCTTGTAAAAGTTGTATACAAAGGGAGTTAAAAATAGATTGATATATTTTGTGTTTTTTAGGTTCCAATGAAATGAACATGTATGACATAAGATATATTAGTTTAGTTGTAATGGTTTGGATTGTAACAGGGTAACCCCCTGATGTTATGTTTCTTCCTTCATTGGAGATTGGTCAGTAAGACCATGACGTATATGCCAGTGAGGCAGATGTTTGTATGCTAGTGAGATAGATGTGTGTATTCCAGTGAGGCATTCTTGTAACTAGTGAGGTTCTTTGGTCAATGAGGCCATTTTTTCCAGTGAGGCATTTTGAATAATCTAGTGAGGCAAATTTTTTGAGTGGTTTTTCTACCCCATGAGGGTTTTCCACTCAGGACAAAAACATTGTTATAATCTTGTTGTCTTGACATGATGATCTTATTTGTTTAATTGCTTTAATGTTTCTTATTTTAGTTTTATGATTGCATTAAGTTCATGAATGTTTTAATCATTGAAAATTATTAAAAGCATACATTTTTTGAAGAATGTTAAAGGAAAAAATAATTTAAGACACTGATTCACCCTCCCTCTCAATACCTTCACCAATCCAACAAGTGGTATCAGAGCCAATCCCTTGATTTAACAATCCTAATTGGATTAAGGTTCCTTGGTATTGGAGTGTTGTTTGTTATGGAAAATCTAGACAAGCCACCTATTTTTGATGGCACAAACTTTGTCTATTGTAAATTCAAAATGGAACGTTATCTGGCCTCTTTAGGATTTGATGTTCTAGAAGCTGTTAAAGTTGAATACACTAGAACAAATCTTACTACACAAGATGAAAAGAAGGCTTTTGGTCATGATTCTAGAGCAACAAATGCAATTTGCTCTGCTCTTAGTGATGAAATTCTTGTGAAAGTAATGGATTGTAAAAATTTAAAACTAATATGGAATAGATTTTCAAAGATCTATGAAGGTGATGATAATGTAAAGGAAGCAAGGCTTCAAACCTTCAAAACTAAATTTGAAAAATTAAAAAAATGATGATGAGAATGTGACAAATTAATTTCTTAGAGTTCAAGAAATTGTGAGCTCAATGAAAGGTGTTGGAGAAACTGTAGATGAACAAATTGTTGTTAAGAAGATTCTTAGGACTTTAACTCCTAGATATGATTCAAAATTTTCAATTGTTGAAGAAAGGGCTCCAACAACCCTTTCTGTATTAGAGTTGCAAGGAATATTTACAACCTATGAAATGAGAATCAACAGTGATGCCTCCTCAAGAAAAGAGGTAGGCTTTAAGACAACAAAAAGGGAATCTAACACAAACTCAGATTCAAAATTAGACAATGAAGATTAGTCTATTTTTGATGGTAAATTAAAAAGAGGTTTAGGGAGATACAAAGGAAAATTTCCCTTCAAATTTTTTGATTGTGGAAAGGTTGGGCATTTTGCAGCCAAACGTCCTAACAAAGACACAAATAGTTATGCAGAAGACAATAGAAAAAAATATAAGAAACAAAATAATAAGAAAAATTTTAAAAAGAAGAAAAGTTTGTTTACTAAAGAAACTGATGCAACTGATAGTTGTACTGAGGCTTCAAGTGGAGAAGAAGGTGAGATTGTATTTATGGCCACAATGAATAAAATGGAACTGCAAGAAAATAAACTTGCAGAGACTTTTGCTTCTAATGAAGAATTGGGAGGTTTTGAGAATGAACTGAAAATTTCTCTAAGTGAAGTTCAAGATTTGAAAAAGGACTTAGTATATCAGAAAATTCAGATTGAGCAAGATACTGAGAATCTAGTAAGAAAGATTCTAATAACTAAAAAGGAAATTATTGACTTAAAACTTCAAGTTGAAATTTTTAAGATCACAAGGATGCAATTAGAATTCAAGGAAGAAATTTTTTGTATCTTAGAAACTAAAATCAGCAATCTAAGAAAGGAATTTAATAAATTTACAGATATTTTGAATAAACAAAGGTTTTATGAAGTCAAGTCAGGTCTTGGTTATATGGATGATTCAAGTATTTTTCAAGATGTAAATGTGGAAGCCGAAGAGTCTTTGAAGTCTTTAGTAAGATCCAAAATGAGCTCAAACTCACAAAGAGGAAAAGCTAAGTGTGGCAGATCTAGACATGCTTCCTACAAGAAGAAAGAGAACAATCTTTCTAAGACATCTATGCAAAACAAAGTTAAGTTGGTTTGGATGCCTAAAAAGAGAAATGTAGAGCCAAAAGGTATTTTTAGTCAAACTGCATTACATGTTAAAGTTAAAAATACATGGATCTTAGATAGTGGTTGTTCTCATCATATGACAGGGGATAGAAGCAATTTTACTGAACTTGAATTTGTTGATTTTGGTTTAGTTTGGTTTGGTAATGATGATTGCATTCAACTTATGGAAAAAGGCACAATGGTTTTGGTAATAACATTTTCTTGCTAGATGTTTATTATGCAACAAGTTTAAAACACAATCTGTTAAGTGTGACACAAACATGTGATCAAGATTTTTGTATTCTTTTTTATGCTTGTGGGTGTCAGATTAAAAAGAAATCAGGATAAATAGTTGTTGCTAGTTCATAGACATAGGGAAATATCTATGAAGTGACTAGTGTAAAATTTCTTGATCAGTTGAGGAGGAGTCTCTTTGATCTTCCTCCTATTTCTTTTTACTAATCAATCTTTGTGATTGCAGGGTGTGCTTTAAATTTTTATCTTATATCCCTGAAAGTATAAACTGCAGTCAAACCTTTGCAATTTAGCTAGTATTTTTGGAATAGTTTTCAATTTCTCTATTACATGAAGGATTGTGTGTTAGTGTGCCACTATTATATTGTCTTGATTATTTCAACAAAGATATAAAGAGTCTTCTTGAGAATGAACAGTGAATTGGAAAACTTAGTTCATTTTTGCCTCTAATATCAATTGTTTTGTCTTCACAAAGAGGAAGGGTCTATGATATGAGAAGAGAAATTTTAGAACATTATGCCTCAGGAGATGGAGAAGAAAGATTATGTTATTCCTTCAATTCATGCATTTTTTCTACTTCATGAAGCAATGTGAAACAAGGAAGTGCAGTGCAGTGAATGTTGTTTTGCAGAGAATCTTATTATTGAAATGACAATGAAAGTTATAAAAATTTTGGTTGTTTATTTGCAAGGTTTCAAGGCTTCTCGAAATAGTCTTGTCTAAATACTCTTAAAAGTATGCATGGTCTTAGGGGGAGACTTCATGTCTATTCTACACCCCTGGTTCAGCTATTCTTGTGTATGCTTTTGTGAATTTATGATGCATACTAGTATATAATGATGATACACTATTATTTTACTAGTGTATAATCATTCTTATCTGTTTGCACCATTTGTTTCCTTAAGCATTGGTTCAATTCTTGGTTGCATCTGGTTCTTCTTAGTATTATCAATGTTCATCTTTGACATTCCACTGGATGGTGTTACATGTATTTTGGCATTGCATTATG
>VDFB02035034.1:0-11832 GCA_007258455.2 Sequoia sempervirens
GGGGTTGAATGGTCTCTCTTCATCTCTCTTATGGGGGGTTATTTTTCCTTGCATGGGGTTTTACCCTTTCATTTTCATGGAGAGCATTATTGTATCTTTTCTCTCTTTTGGGGAGGAGTTTTGTCCCACTAGATTTTCTCCTTTTCTTTGTTTTTGAGAGATTGCATTGCATTTGTACATGTGTACCTAACATGGCCTTGTAGTTGGGACCCATCTTTACATTTTTTTATAATAATACTCCCTAAGTTGTACTTAGGGGGGGTGTTGGTGTAAATAGGTGTTTTACCTATCTAGGTCCTATTTACATGTTAATTCCACTTAGGTCCTTGGAGGGAATATTTCTAGATAGTGTTAGTTGTCACTAGGTCTTATCTTTTAACATTTAATGCTTATGTCCTAAGTTATTTAATATTTGTTGAGGTACTTGTCTCATTATACAATATTAAGACACATGTCAATATCTTGTCTAATCCTATCTCACAACTTTCCTTTATAAGCAAGGCATCATAAGTATATCACATATTCAATTTGAAAATATTGCATCCATAATCATAGCATGATATTTCTTCCATTTCTCTCTTGTGGAAGTTATTGTTGTCTTACAAGTGATCCTGGGGTGTTGAGGAGTTCACCATTAACTCCTACAATTTTGTGCATATCTTCCAATCAATGCATAACATGAGGCCATACCTCTTTGAGGAAACCTATCGAATGATTTATATGCCTTGTCCATGCTTCCACATTTCACATACATGTCTATTAGGGTCTTTGTTTTTTATGACATCTGTTGGGAATTCATTTTCCATAACACAAATTATTGAGTTAAATTTTATAATTATCAGTTGTGTTTGCTTTAAATTTTCTAAAGCCACTTCATCAAATCCACTTTGTGCATGTCCAACAATGTTTCACTGCAAGAGCCTATTAATATTTTTGTGAAACAATTCCTATTCTAATGTTTGGAATGTCTCCAAAATTATTGTTGGAAAAATGGAGAGGTTTTAAAACCTCATTCAAGCTCTGAAGACATTTTCAAAACCATGAGAAATGATCAACAACCTCTAACTTTGTTTTTCCCTTTTTTACATATTTCTAATAATGTTTCAACATTTTAAAGGGTTTCTATAAATATTTGTGGGCAACAACAAGAATTTTAAAACTTGCAAAACTTTCGACAATGTAGCTTTTTGACTTTTATTTTTACCTTTTAAAGTAGTTGTCAAGTTTTTTGGTGGTTCTCATAACCATGTTAGGTTCCCACAAGGTTACAAGAACCTCATCAAGTTCTGACAAAGGTTTTTATCCTCTTCAAATTTTTAAAAATAATTTGTTTTTGAAACCAAAAATTGATTTTCTAGAGAATTCTACAACTTCAAAACCTGAATTCATGATTCCAATAGGAAATTTGAAAATTTAAAAACTCTCAACTAGAGACTTATTTTTGCATAAAATTTTAACCTAGAGATGTACAAGGTCTTCAAAGAATAACCCATCATTTATATCTTCTACATATATTTGAAACTCATAATTTAATTATTTCCATAAATCACCTGCCAAAAAGTTGAACTTCTAAAATTTCCCAATCCAAGAAGTGTTTCAACTTGAATTTTTTTCTCAATGTCTTTAATGATGCCAAGAATTCCTCTAATAAACCATTATGTCCCATCTCAAACAATTTGTGAGATTTAATTAATTTTTTGATTCGATAGAGCCAAAATGAGTGCAAAAACATCGTAACTCTAACTTTATGTAAAAGCATAGGCTAAAAAATACTTGAGTGGATAAAAAAATTGGATCTTGAGGTAGCTAAATATGCTTGCACGGTTGGATTAACATAATGAGGTTTGACACACAATGATAAATTTGACATAAAGTTAAAATTTGGGCTAGTTCAAATATGAGGCTAACAAAGCTCATAAACAAATAAATTAAAAACTTATACTATGAAAGGAAAGGTGCTAAACTTTTAATGAAAGATAAAAAATTAGATACGTGAAGAACCAACACTTCCATAGAGAAAGTATCATTCTCTATGTGGTAAAAGGATATTGTAAGAGGGAAAATAGACATAAGGAATACAACAATGAATCAATACAAATCAATTCAAAACAAGATGAATCCCAACCTACTCATGAAAAAAAATTAAAAAGCAATGAATCACACCAAGCAAATAAGTAGCAAATAAAAAGAGAACATAAACCAATCTAAAAAGACTATAATTTGGCCATCCTAAGGAAAAGAGAGAGGTCAAGTATTACATAATGGATGCTGGATTGTTTGATGGGCCATAACTCCCTCCAGGTTTCAAAGCTCAAACTAACAGATATTGTAAGGGGTGACTGATAAGATACAATACTTCTCACCAAGAATTAAATGCCTGTGAAAATTTGTAGGTAGACTAAGTGAGAAGGGATACAATAGATTCTAAGAAACTTTGAATCAACGGGTCGTGGGTTTAAAGAGGCAAGATTATATGGTCAAGGTCCGCTGAGAGGAAAAATAGATTAAGAGTTAACCTTGGAGCTAAGACTGAAGGAGTGTGGGAGGAACTTAATTAATTTTTAATAGTTCACCGTGGATACAGGCTGACAGCCAATTTTAGCTGACTAGAGAGAAAGAAGCTAAGAGAATTAATTGATCAATTAACCAAATAGATTGGATAGTCAACTAACATTGGTTACTCGGTCGACTAGAAGAAAGTGGTCATTACGTTTGAGGAAACAACGCATGAGAGGAGAATTAATTAATTGTTGGAGGAACGTGAAAGATAAGATTTAACTAATAAATAAAAGATTATTTATTAATGGATAATGTTGAGAGAAAAAAAAGAGGAATTAAATAATTAAAGATAACTATTTAAAATAGAAGTTGAAACAGAATTAAATAATATTTAATATTATTTAATTTATGCATGATGGGAAATAAATAATTAAATAATTAAAGATAATTTTTTAATTTAGAAGGGGGGATTGATTTTTTAATTAAATAATTAATTGATAACTATTTAATTAAAGTAGAAGAATAAGTTAAGTTAGCGACATAATTAAATAAATAAGATTTATTTATTTAATCAAGAAGAATAAATAATTAAAGATATAATTTGAAATGAATTAATTAACTAACATAAAGCCATTTAACTAATAGTGGGAATATGATTTTAGACAATAATTTGAGAGGAGCTTGGTATGGGAACCATTGGTATAGACATATCTGGTTTGACACACACACTCACAAGCATGGTTTAGAGGAACCTTTCCGAGTTAATCAGAGTATCATATTGGTAAGCGTTAAACCAAGTTGATAGTTTTTTAGTTGATAGGAAGGTAAGGATGGTTGTCTTTAATTATCCTCGATTGACTAGCCAACTTGAGTTATAGTGTTAAAACCCTTGTGATGATATTAAGATATATATATATATCTTAATATCATGTGATGGTGCATACATATGTACGGATGTAGGTATGAGCATACATAGATAGTAATGTCTACGTATACCCATACGTAGATACGTAATATGTATGTGATCATTCACCTATATATATATTATATATATATACATATCAATATTGTTGAATGCACAAGACAACTAAGAGGGGGGTGAATTAGTTGTACATTAAAACATCAAAACCCTCTTAAATATTCAAATACACATAAACTTTAACAACCTTTAATCTGTTAGAATTATTTAACATGAAAGCAAAATAACTAAAAATGAAACTCATCACCACTCCATGCAAGTACAATAGAACACCAAATTTACATGGAAACCCAAAATGCAAAACCATGATGAGGATTAGCTTCAAGGCTGGAGGTGCAGAATTGCAAATAATCGAAGACACACACAGGGCTCACCGGGCCGGAGGGTCCATCACTAAATTATAGAAAAGAAGAAAAGTTATAAATACGAGGAAATCTATCCCAATGCAAATAAAAAATTCCACCTACAACATCACCAACACATCTTCGCTGTGAGCTCTTCTTAAGATCATTGTAGACACCAATTCTCCTCACTGCTTCTAGTAGTCTAACTCATTGAAGCTCGCACTGCACTTCACAAATTCATACTTCACAACTCTGCAATTTACATCATACACACTACACACCAATCCTTCATCAATGCAAAAATTATTTATACCTTCTTCAACCTCGAAAACATTCTCCAAGATTAGTTATGCACCTTAATCATGAAAATTCAAATTAGGTCGGCACCTAAAACATTCCTATGGAGGAAAAGAATTAAGGGGGACCACATCACACCTTAACTTAGTCCTAAATCTACTCATATATGTCACGCTACACTTCCACAATGATCGAAGAAAATCCATAATTAGTGTAAACACCCAAGGTCCGTCAAACCTATGTTAACACCATTGAATAATTAATTACACACTTCCTTTGATCCAAAGATAACTCACAAACAACACACTTCACTTGAATACAATTTGGAATATTCTAAAACACCTTAAACTAAAATTCCTTCTTCGCAGAATAACTTTCACTCAAGAAAGAACCTATCCTACACCTAGATAACTTCCACATCAGAATAAGAATCATCTTGCGTAATACTAAAAACTATGAAATAACTTAACCATGACATGAAATTTATCAACACACTTCTAGAAACCATAAGATGTTAGGTAAAACTAAATGCAAAGAGAGAAAATGCAAAGCTAAAAAAGAGCATTCTCCTAAACACTCAGGACATATAGCGTCTACACACTAGTGAAATACATCTTGTACAACAATCTAGAAATAAGAAACTTTGATAACACATAAACACCTTTGATCAACATACCCAAACCGCACAAGCAAATCTTCAACATAGAAGAAATGCAAAGCAAAATCAGTACACCACTCTATATACTAGAACACCTTTACAACAAATTGTTTCCTCTTTAATTCAAATTTTCTCAAAAGCACTTGGAAACCAAGCACTAGAAACACATTCTCACCATCTTCACCACTTTCTCATCATCGCCAATCCAATTGCAACACAAATTAACCAAATAATATCACAAATAGAAGCTTATCAAAGCAACACTAGAGGTTGACACCAGTAACACATACTAATGACAACATAATGTGACTAATCAAAGCATCATAACTTCTCAACCATCACCAATTGACATTAATGATAACACAAACATAATCCTTTTGACATCAATGACAATGCCAACTACACATACTTACAACAATCCCCCCCTTTGTCATTGATGGAAACACATAATGTGAAAAACCATCAACAACAAACATAACAACTTTGATCACCAACATATTGCTTTATAACAACTCTTTTTTTCTCGCCTTTGCTTTCTCTCCCTCTTTGACAACTGGTCATTTTTCACATTATTTCCTCTCTCCACCTTTGACATCAATGGAAAAGGGAAACACATTTGCATCACTTTCCCCCTTTGACATTAATCATACTTGTACCTGCTCACCATTGTTCTACAACATCTTTTCCTTTTTACTGCTCTACATACTCCCCCTTGGGAGCACAAAAAAAACTATTATGAACTAGCAACCACTGCACATATCCTTTGACACAACTAACAAAGGACAACACCAACCTACACCAATACTCACTCCCCTTGACTGTAACCAACAATGCCACTACCTACTCCCCCTAAGAGGTAGCCTCTAACATCAGTCCAGAACAAAGAATGAATCTTGAAATCAACTGGATTAATGCATATCCTTATGCATCTAGTTCAAAGAAGGAGGGGTAAATAACCCCTAAATTTTCCTGGAGATACGCAAAATTATCCTCAGGAAGACCCTTAGTAAATATATTAGCAATCTGATCCTTTGTAGGCACATACTCAAGCTTTATTTCATTCTCTGGAACCTTCTCTCTCAAAAAGTGATATTGGATTGAGATATATTTTGTCCTTGAGTGCGTTATTGGATTCTTTGAAATGTCAATAGCACTAGTATTGTCACAGAGAATAGAAATTGGTTCATCATATATCACTCTAATATCCTTCAAGGTTTGCATCATCCACAACACCTGTGTGCAACAAGATGTTGTTGTAGTATATTCTTCCTCTATAGTAGATAAAGACATCAAATATTTCTTCTTGCTTAACCAAGAACCAATTTGTAGCCATGAAAGAATGCACCACCACTCGTACTTTTCCCATCATCCACACAACCTGCCCAATCTGCATTTGTATAAGCACTTAGAGAAAAATCAATATCCTTTGGATACCATAGATCATGTTCCAAAGTGCCTTTCAAGTATTTGAATATCATCTTCACTGCTGCAACATGTGACTCTCTATAATCTTCTTGAAATCTAGCCACAAGACAAATTGCATGCATGATATCTATTCTAGTATCAGTTAGGTATAACAATCCTCCAATCATTGATTTATACTTGCTTTGATCAGTCTTAGGAGATTCATCATTCTTACTCAGCTTGCAATCAATAACCATAGGAGTACATATTGGTTTAGAATCCTCCATTCCAAACTTCTTCAATATTTCCTTGACATACTTTAATTGTGAAATGAATATATCTTTTTCTGTCTGATTGATTTGTAGTCCAAGGAAGAAATTCATCTCCCCAAACATAGAGATTTCAAACTCTTTCTGCATTTCTTCTGCAAATTTCTTACAAATTTCTTGATTTCCTCCAAAAATTATATCATCAACATTTATAACCACAATCAAGATTTTATCTTTTTCAACTTTGAAATAAATATTACTATTTCTAGTACCTTTATTGAATCCTTGTTGTATCAAGTACCTATCCAACCTTGCATACCAAGATTTGGGAGCTTGCTTCAATCCATATAATGCTTTCTTCAACCTATAGACCATATCCAGTTTGTTTGATAACTAAAATCCTTTCGGTTGTTCAATGTATACTTCTTCCAACTCACCATTCAAGAAAGCAGACTTCACATCCATTTGGTAAACCTTGAAATCCTTATGTGCTGCAAAATCCAAAGCATCCTGATAGCTTCCATTCTTGCCACTGGAGAAAATGCCTCCTCAAAATCTATTCCTTCTACTTGTGAGTAGCCTTTACACACAAACCTTGCCTTATTTCTCACCACTTCTCCATTCTCATTCAATTTGTTCCAGAATACCCACTTCGTTCCAATTACATTCTTGTTTGCTAGTCTTGGGACAAGTTCCCAAGTCTAATTCTTCTCAGTCTACATTAGTTCCTCTTCCATAGCCTTGATCCAGTATTCATCTTTACATGCTTCAATCACTATTTTAGGTTCAACTTTAGAAAGTAAACATAAGTTTACCTATTCATTAGTCATAGTAGCTTTTCTCCTTGTCAAAACACCTTTGCTTTTGTAACCAATGATCCAATCTTTAGAATGATTCTTAGGAACCCTTTTTGGAGCTTCTTCTTCAATTTGAACTTCTTTCTCCTTACCTTCATCTTTGTTGTTCTCTCTGCAAGAGGACTCATTTGATTCATATCCATCTATCACCAAAAAATTATTTTGTAAGTCTTCATCCACTTTAACACTTGCACCCTCAACAATCTTCTTCAACCTCTTGTTGTAGCACCAATAATATTTGCTTCTTGTAGAATATCTAAGGAAGATATCTTCATCAGATCT
This sequence comes from Sequoia sempervirens, assembly GCA_007258455.2. NCBI lineage: Eukaryota > Viridiplantae > Streptophyta > Pinopsida > Cupressales > Cupressaceae > Sequoia > Sequoia sempervirens. The sequence goes on from VDFB02035034.1 coordinate 7,590, forward strand.
TGTATCAAAATTTCCTAATTTTTCTTCATCTCTTCTGATATAGCATTTTCTCCCAAACACTCTAAAGTATTTAATAGTAGGAATCCTTCCATACCACAACTCATAGGGAGTCTTTGCACTATTTTATCTTGCTTGTACTTTAATTGCGCGATGCGTTTTCTGAAGTATGGACTTTTTCCGGGGCCGTTGCATGGTGATTGCTTTCACGAGCAGTTATTTTCAACTGAACCCATCTCTTCACCCTGCGGGATTAAAGGGAAAAACTCGTGCTTTCATTCCGTGATTTATGCAAAGCTGTTCCGAAAACCGGTGGAGAACAGGTTGCCAAAGGCGTAACTCGAACGGGACAAGCCATTTTGAACTGCTGGACGTGGATGGCAGGCGCCAGGGAGTTGGAAAATGGATGATTACGAACTCATTCCTCGTCAGTAAATTAATGCTCCTTGAGAACTTACAGCCGCCTGACCGGAGACCCTAAAAGGTTTGCGTACCGTACGGTAGAACAGAGACGTTGCTGGTTTGACTTTGCTGCGCGCTTTAATGTAGACGTTGCGGGACGGCAGATTTTGAACTTTGCATTCTTGAAGAATCACTTGCTTTTAGAGGTAGACTAATTCTCCTGAGCTATCAAAGTTGATGTGACACATCCTTCTATCCCATAGCCAACTTTCATTAATTTGATTCATAAAGAAATGACCATTAGCACCTTTAAGTTGATAAACATTTCCATTTTTCCTTCTTCCAGTAGCAACCATAGTTCCAAAGCCTTTTCTAATCTCACATCCATCATCTGAAACATAATATTATATCATTTGCTACACATTTGTCCAACACTCAAGAGGTTATGCCTTAGACCCTTAATATAAAGAACATCTATATTATGCTTGTCATCAAAACTAATAGAACCTTTTCCACACATCGTAGCAGATGTATCATCACCAAACTTAACTAGACCTCCTTCATATTTCTCAAGTCTAACAAACTTACTTTTGTCGTCGGCCATATGATTTGAGCATCCATTATCTATGATCCAATAGTTCTCCTCTCTAGCATGAAAAATAGTCACCACAACATTATGACATGCTTTTGGAGTACTTTCCTTCACACATCTCTTAGAGTTAGTAGAATTAGATTCAACTTTTATAGCCATGAACAAGAATTCACTATCCTCACCATCCCTGTAGTCATATTCATCATTAGATATACCTTTGTTAATTTCTTTACCTTTTTTTTCCCTGTTCTTGTCATTTAAAGCTCTACTTGGACATCTTGAAGCATAATGACCCATCTTTCCACAACTAAAACATTTGAAAGGTAACTTGCCTCTATACTTTCCAATACCCTTTTTTCATTCTGCTCACAAATTTTGCTTCTACATCATCAAGATCCTCTTGATCTGATTCTTCAATCTCTTCTAATTTTCCATCCTTAAAAGTAGTCTCAACTTTTGCATTACTTGAACCAAACTCTCTTAATTCAAAAGCAGTTAAACTGCCAAGTAGCTGATCTCTAGAGTAATTATTTAAATTTTAAAATTCTTCAATAGTAGAAACCTTATGACTATAAGATTTGGGTAGAGTTCTCAGTACTTTCTTTACCACCTCTTCATCTTCAATTTTTCCTCCAAGCCCTCTGATGGAATTGACAACTTCATCCACTTTCTGCATGTAGCTTGAAATGTTTTCATCCTCTGACATCCACATATTTTCAAACATGATCTTTAGATTTTGCATCTCAACTTGCTTAACCTTATCATCTCCTTCATAAATGCTTTCCAACTTTGTCCAGATTTCTTTAGACGTTTTCAAATTCATAACTTTCACAAGTTTAGTATTAGAAAGACCACTTAAAAAAGCATACCTTTCTTTACCATTATTTTCATAGGCGTTGATCTCATCATCAATACTTGGACCATTTATAGGAATAGTGTATCTAGTAACAACAAACTTCCAAACTCCATATCCAAGGAATACTAAAAAACCTTCCATCCTTGTCTTCCAAAATGCATAATCTGATCCATCAAATAGGAGCATCTCTCTTGTGTGTCATCCTAGATCTACCTCAATCAGTTAAGCTTTCTTCCAAGGAACCTTGCTCTGATACCAATTTTTGAATGCATAAGAAAACTGAGAGGGGGGTGAATCAATTGTACATTAAAACATTAGAACTCTCTTAAATATTCAAATCCACATAAACTTTAACAACCTTTAATCTGTTAGAATGATTTAGCATGAAAGAAAATAACAAAAACTAAAACACATAAACACCATGCACAATAGAACACCAGATTTACGTGGAAAACCTAAAAAGGGAAAAACCACAGTGAGGATTAGCTCACAATATAAAGTAATTTCCAAATACCATAGGCTCACTATCGGAGGGCTCATTCCCCAAAAGAAAGAAGGGATCACTACCAAATTACAAGAAAGAAGAAAAGAATAATATTACAATGAAAAATCCATCTCAATACAACAACAAAAGTCCACCACAACATTACCAACACATTCACAACCTTTTTGAAGATTGTAGACACCTTCTGCTCACTACTTCCTATATTCTAACTCATTGAAACTTGCACTACACTTCATAAATTTACACTTCACAACTCTGCAATTTGCATAATACACACTACACATCAATCCTTCATCAACACAACACTTATTTATACCTTCTTCAACCTTGAAAACATTATCCAAGGTCGGCTACACACCTCAACTATGCAAATTCAAATTAGGTTGGCACCCAAAACATTCCCTTGGTGAAAGGGAATGAAGGCAGACCACATCACACCTTAACTCAGTCCTAAATCCACTCATACATGCTACGCCACACTTCCACAATCACCGAAGCAAATCCATAATTAGTGTAAACACCAAAGGTCAATCGAACCCGCATTAACACCATTGAACATTTAATTACACACTTCCTTTGATCCAAAGATGACTCGCAGACAACACACATCACTTGAACACAATTTGGAATATTCCATAAACACCCTGAAATCCAACAAATTCCTTCGCAACAACTTTCACCTGAAGAACAAACTCATCCTGTACACCCAGATAATCTTCCACACATTGTAACTTAAGAAATCATCTTGTGGAGCACCAAACCATGAACAAATCCAACCAAAGGTATATATGAAATTTATCAACATACTTCCAAAACCACAAGACCTGAAACCAAACTGTGGAGAAATGTGGAGAAAAACCATTTCTCCTATACACCACTACAATACATAGTTCACACACTAGTGAACACATCTTTCTCCATACAACGATCCAAAACAAGAAACTTTGGATATAACATCTATAAACACTTCTAATCAACATATCCAAACTGCACAAGCAGATCTTCAACATAAAATAAATGTAGAGAAAAATTAGTACACCACTCTGTATACCAGAACACCTTTACAACACATTGTTTCCTCTTTTATTCAAATCTTCTCTAAAGTACTTGGAAACCAAGCACCAGAAACACATTCTCATCATCTTCACCACTTCCTCATCATCACCAAGCCAATTGCAACACAACAACTTAATCAAACAATATCACAAACAAAATATTATCAAAGCAACACTAGAGGTTGACACCAGTAACACTTACTAGTGACAACATAATATGACTAATCAAAGCATCACAACTTCTCAACCATCGCTAGTTGACATTAATGACAACACAAACATAAGCCTGTTGACATCAATGACAACACCAACTACACATACTTACAACAAATATATGAATATATTATTATGTTTAAATGATGGCAATATATACATATGTATAGATATAATTAAATGACTAATATATATATTAATATATGTATAATAAATTGGTTGATATATATAAATATGTGTACATATATATTGATATATATACATATTATAATAGAAATATTATTATAATATAAATACATACTTAATATTATAAACATATTGTTGTTGTTTGCAGCCTATTATGGCCTCGTTTTGGCAAAAAAAATTGGGGTCTCCAAACTTTGGCTTGAAGGGGATTCTCTTAATACTATTAAGTGTCTTATGTTGAATAGACCGTCGTCTTGGTTGATTTCCCATCTTATTAATGATTCACTTTCCATCATCAATTCTTTTGATGAGATTATAATTTTGCATGTGTTTAGGGAAGCTAACTTGTTGGCTGATGGGTTAGCTAATTTGGGAGTGGTGACTCGAAATAATTGGGATGATTTTGAATACTTGCCACTTAACCTTAATATCATTTC
>VDFB02035035.1:0-28583 GCA_007258455.2 Sequoia sempervirens
ATGTAATCAGCGATATGAATATAACCAACAAAAATCTATTTTCTATAATTCATGGATTGAACTCTGTATTTTATTTGCTCTCAATGTTTGTATGCTATGGAAATACCATTACATTTTAAAAAAAAGTAGTTTCTTACTATTTTTCTTCAATTTTTTATTTTTTTTGCAAATCTACCAAAAAACCCTAGTTTTTTCTACCAAAAAACAATATTTTGAAAAAAATCAATTAAAAATAAACAAATCTAATTGAAAATTTGATTAAAAATTAAAAATTTTACCTGATAGAGGTGGATTCCAAATCGGATATCGGATTTCGCTCTCCACTATGCGCCCCCCGCCGATGAGCCGAAAATAAAAATGAATGAGTTTTGGTCGCGGCTTTTTTTTATATATACAGTTGACCAAAATCGGATATCCGATTTGAATCGGATATCCGATTTGGATCGGATATCCGATTCCTTTTGCTTGTGTCGGAATGAGATTTAGCCTTTTGCTTGGGTCGGAATGAGATTTGTTTATACACTGAACAAAATCGGATATCCGATTTCTAAAACTAAGTTTTCCCTCTGCCTCGGTAGTCACCCCAGCTCCAAAAAGTCAACTCACCATTTTCGCATTTTTGAGTCGTAGAAACACGTATTTTTTCCTCCATTGCCACTTTTTGGCATACCATGATCCTGCACATGCCCGGGTATTCCAGAGTGGGATAGTGCTATGGCTAATGAGTATTCTTCTTTGATGAAGAATCATACTTGGGATCTTGTGCCTCTTCCTAAGGGAAGAAAGTTGGTTTGATGCAAGTGGGTGTATTGTACCAAGTATGCAGCAGATGGTTCCATTGACAAGTACAAGCCTCGTCTTGTTGCAAAGGGGTTTTCTCAGGTTGAAGGGATTGACTATTCCGAGACCTTTGCTCCTGTTGCCAAGATGGATTCTATTCACCTTGTCCTTGCTATAGCTACATCTCAGGGATGGTCAGTATATCAGATGGATGTGAAGAGTGCTTTCTTGCATGGGGATCTTCATGAGGAGATCTATATGGAGCAGCCACCAGGTTTTGTGCAAGATTATACACTTGTTTGCAGGCTTCGACGTTCATTGTATGGTCTCAAACAAGCCCCTCGGGCTTGGTATGAGAAGATGGATAGTTTCTTGCTTGCTTATGGCTACACTCGTTGCCATTCCAATCCCACAGTTTATACACAGAGACATGGAGAGGATCTACTTATACTTGTGCTCTATGTGGATGATTTGATTCTCACAGGGAGTTCTACTTCTATGATTCAGAGTACACGGCGAGCATTGATGGAGCGATTTGATATGACCGACCTTGGTCTTTTGCATTACTTCCTTGGTCTTCAGATTCATCAGACTTCTGAGGGGATCTTTATTTTCCAGCAGAAGTATGCTCTTGATTTACTTCAGAGATTTGGCATGGCTGATTGCAAGCCTGCCCCCACTCCATTCCAGTTAGGTGTTGTACTGTCTTCCAGTTGCACTACTCCTACAGTTGATCCTACCTTGTATCGGCAGTTGGTTGGCAGTCTTTTGTACTTGACACATAGTCGTCCTGATATTTCCTTTGCGGTTGGACTTGTCTCTCGCTTCTCACAGGAGCCTCATGAGAGTCATTGGAAGGCCGCCAAGCATATCTTGAGATACATTCAGGGCACTACTCATTTTGGCATTCACTACACTTTAGGTGCATCTCAGATTGTGGGCTTCACTAACTCAGATTGGGCTGGTGATGTCAATGATCGGAAGTCTACTTCTGGCTTTGTCTTTTGCCTTGGTTCTGGTCCGATTGCATGGTCATGCAAGAAGCAGACTGCTATTGCATTATCATCGACAGAGGCTGAGTATCGAGGTGCTATGTTGGCTAGTCAGGAGGTTTTGTGGCTTTGTCAGTTGATGACTGAGTTTGGATTCCCTTCCACTCAGCCCACTACTCTTTGGTGTGACAATCAGAGTGCCATTCATATTTCACGCAACCCAGTGGAGCATCAGCGGACTAAGCATATTGAGATCCACATGCACTTCATCAGGTAGCTCATCCAGGATGGTGTTCTCAGCTTGGAGTATTTGCCTACAGATCAACAGGTTGCAGACATCTTCACTAATCCTTTGTCATCGCCTCATTATCTTCAGTTGCGATCGATGCTTGGGGTGAAGGAAGTTGTCCTTGGGGGGTCTTGAGGAGTCCTCCTTCCTTCATTAGTTTTCTTTGTTTCTTTCTCTCTTTTGGAGAGGAGTTTTCTCCCACAAGGTTTTTCTCCTTTTCTCCGCTTGTGAGAGTTTTTTGTTTTGTACATGGGTACCTCATCAGGCCTAGTTGCCGGGACCCATCTTTTGCATTATGCATTGGTTTGTACCTCCCTAAGTTGCACTTAAGGGGGGGTGTTGGTGTGAATAAGTCTTGTACCTAGTTTATTCCTTTACTAGGGACTTAGGGGACTTAATTCACATGTTAAGTTTACTTAGGATATTAGTTGTCATATCTAGATAAGTATTAGTTGTCTTATCTAGAATTTCCACTTTCCTAGGTAGTTATGAGTTAGTTGTCTCATGTGATAGGATTAAGACACTTGTCATGATCTTGTCTTATCCTATCTCTTATCCTTGCCTTTATAAGCAAGGCATCTCTAGCATATTTGTTAATAGATGGCATAAGCATTGTATAGTATTGCATTGATCATATTGTATCATATTGCAATCCTTGTTTGGTGGAATAGCATCTTCCATTGTTGCTTCTCTCTATCTCTTGTGGAGGTTCTTTGGTGTTGCAGATTGAAGATCTTGGGTTGATAACTCCAACACCATCATGGGACTCAAAACAACTAAAGAGAATAAAGAAAACATTTTTTTGGGTGATGCACGATTGCCCTACATCGCTGGATGCTCCTGCATCATCTAGTGAGCCAATGTGCAATGCTACTCTAATACAACATAGAATTCTTGATGAACTAATAATATATAGACTATAAATAAGTTATATGAGTAATGCTCTGAGATAATCTCTTATATTACCTTAACGTCTTAAAAAACTCATTCCACAATAATTGTCTTGCCCTAATTTTAATTTCATAACTTACCTTAAAACTCTAATGAACTCATTCCACAATAATTTGCTTACTATTATTCAATATTCTTTAAAAAAATATTCTATAAATAAATAAATAAAACTCAATTTTAAATATCAAATCAAGAACTTTCAAACATTATATAAAAACTCACTAATATCTACGAGAGAAGAAAAAATGGCATTCCCCTATAACTTAAGAATACAAGGGACTTATTTATATATAATTGATGTAAACAATTAAAAAAATAGAAACTTGCCATATAATACAAATTTTAAATACTTGTTTAAGCTCTAACCAAGAATTCAAAGTCTTTAGGCGATTAAACAACTAAAACATTTATATTCTTTTAAATGACTTTGAAGATTTAAATATTACTTTATTAAGACTTAAGAAATGACAACGATGGTAAATTCAAATGAAGAAAATTTCTTTGAGAGAATTCAAAGGATTCTTCCTTTTGGATTATCTAGAGTAGACCAATTCCTCAAGCTTGAAAACAATGGCAGCCATAATTGGGATGTTTAAATAGAGTTAGATATCACATAACAATAGTATTAAATAGGAGATATCCCTAAAAATGTCATGCCATTTGTTGTCTATAAATGAAATTGAATAGTACAAAGAGTCAAGTCAAGCTCTAACAACTTCAAATATCTAATATTTTAAAAAGATATATTATTATTTTCCAATATTCTAAATCTATCTCCTTCCTTTTGATTTTTTTTTTTTTTTTTTTAACGAGGGGAATCGGGTGTAGCACGGCCCCCCATATAACCCCCCACCGCCGGTAAACTTTTTACCGTGACCGGCAGTGCTGGCGGGACACACCAACCGGTACCATGGGAGCGCCGGAGAGTCGAACCCATGGTGGGCGCCCTGCAGGGAACACCTTAACCAACTGAGCTAGGACCGGCACCCATATCTCCTTCCTTTTGATTATTATTCTAATTCTCTTCTCATTTCTTTGAACCATCTAAACCTATGATAAAATAATGGCCACTTGAGGATTATAAGATTTGGGTTTTCAAAGAATATTTTTCAGCCTTTGAAGGAAAAATAATTTATAATTTGTTGGTTTAGTAATAATACATATATTACTTTTTCTCCTGATTTCCCCAGCCGCCATAAAGTTGAAGACTTTTGTATTCTCCAGGAACCATTAGAATTCGCTGTGGGGAATATCATAAAATATTGGAAATTTGCGGCAGTCAAAAACACGAGCTGTGACTTGTGTGTTCATTTTTCTGCGAGCACTGCTATTTAAGGCCTGCGAGGAAAGCTGCTTCATCACACTCAAATTACTATTTTTAAGCATATTCTTGTGTAAGGGTTAACAGTCTTTTATCTGTAGCTCTCATGGCTGAAACTTGTTATGTCGCACCAGCAAGAGTAGCATACAATGGAGAAGAGAAAACAGAGGAAAAAGCTGTGGTTAGAAGAATTGGAGAATACCATGCCAATGTGTGGGAGAGTGATTTTTTACAGTCTCTTTCATCGCCTTATGGAGTGAGATGCATTGATTTATAATACCCATTTGTCTCCTTCATGGTTTACATTCATTTATAATACCCATTTGTTTCTTTCATGGTTTACATTCATTTATGATACCCATTTGTCTCTTTCATGGTTAACATTCATTTATAATACCCATTTGTTTGTTTCATGGTTTAAAGGCTCAATTCTTTATTGCTGTATAGACTCTGCTATTTCAAAGCTAAAGATCGTATTTTTTTCAGGCACCTTCGTACATGGAGAGAGTGGAAAGCTTGGTTAAAGAGATAAAGCTGGACGTGTTTAACACTCTTGTTGAAGAGGGAGAAATGAGTCCCTCTTCATATGACCTACTGGAAAGGTTCTCCATTGTTGATGTTCTGCAACGCCTTGGAATCGAGAGGCACTTTGAAAAAGAAATAAAGGCAGTTTTGGATTATACATACAAGTATGAGTATACCCTTTCACCTTCTTCTCTCCTGCCATATTACCAGATTGTGTTTATTAACTAATTCTATGCTATGTTTATTAACAGATATTGGAGAGAAAATGGCATTTCATGGGGGAGAGAAAATGGTATTGTTGATCTCCACACTACTGCTTTGGGATTTCGAGTTCTCCGCCTGAATGGATACCCTGTCTCTTCAGGTATCTGTTTATTTTCTATTGCAGTTTTCATACAGTACAATTGTGAATACGGGCTTAGAGATTTTGTTTCTATAGATGTTTTCCTAACACCATAATGCTATAAATCCAACAGATGTATTTCATAACTTCAAGGATCAAAAAGGGCAATTCGTTTGCCCTACAAACCAATCTGACAGCCAAATAAGAACCATACTTAGATTGTATCAAGCATCTGAGATTTCTTTTCCAGGAGAGAATGTCATGAGAGAGGCTAAAGAATTCGCCCATAGATGTCTAAAAGATGTACTTGGGAAAAGGCAGGAATTAAAAGACAAAACGCAGCTGCTAGCAGAGGCAAGCATAGAAACCATCCTTGTTATTCTATATTTATTCAAGTTCACATTGTGTGTTAACTGCCAGTTGATATCATAACGCTTCCTTGCAGGTGGAGTACGTCCTGAGATACCCATGGAGATGCAGAGTCCCAAGGTGGGAGACATGGAACTCTATCCATATATTTAGACAAGACATAGATGCTTGGATGTTGATGGAGGGAATCTATAAGTAAGTGCAATCAATTTCCTTTGAAACAGAAAATAGGCCATTCAATTAAAGTATCAAATCTAAATTGTTTTGATAACATTCTTTCAGGGTGTCAATTGAATGGAGTAAGAAGATTTTGGAACTAGCAATATTGGATTTCAATATCTTGCAGTCTCACCATCAGAATGAACTCAAACATTTGGCTGAGTAATACAGCGATACTTGATTTTCTCATTACAGTTAATATAGAATTTTATATGAATTTTGTGTAAGAATTAACTCTGCAATATTTTTAACATTACATTAAGGAATACAGGCCCTTCCCATCTTTATCTTAATCAAAATATAGGCAAGGAATAAGTTAAATAAAGGCAGTCAATCTAAGATCATATTTTAGCCTCAAAAAAATGAGTGAAGTTTAAATTCATGGTTCTTTATCCATCAAACTAAGTTATATGCTTGTGGTGATACAAATGTTCAGATGGTGGGATGAGGCAATCGTGAAGCAACTTAATTTCTTTAGGCATCGACATGTGGAATATTATTTTTGGTATACATGTGGATTATATGAACCTGAATATGCAACAACCAGGTTATGTTATTCTAAATTGGGTACCCTCATTACTGTTGTTGATGATATTTTTGATACTTATGGAACCATTGATGAGCTCATACCTTTTAGGGAGGCTTTGATCAAGTAAGTTATCATAGAGTTTACCGTCATTATAATCTAATTCTAAATAATGTATAATATGTTATCTTTTTATTATAATTTTAATATTTATTTTAACTTCAATATGCAGTTGGGACATGTCAATGATGGACCAACTTCCAAACTATATGCAAATTAGTCTCCAGTTTGCTCATAAAACATATATGGATATAGTTGTTGAGGCTGAAAAGATTCATGGTCCACGTGTGCAAAAGTGGATGAAAGACTATGTAAGTTATATGTATTGTGATTTTATTTCAAATTAATGTATATATATATATATATGATTTTTAAAAATTTATTTAATGTTATTTACTGTACGTTGTATTCTATATCTCATATTGCAGTGGAAGTCATTAATTTGGGCAGAATTTCAAGATGCTGAATGGATAGCTAATGACTACCATCCAACTTTATCTGAATATTTAAAGAACTCTTTAATATCTTCTACCGTTCCTGTGGTTACATTCTTTCCTATGATTTTAATCAACACATATTTACCAGATGACATTTTGAAGAGAGTAAATAAGTTTGAAAGTAGTGTAGCATGGGGTTGCCGATTAATTGATGACTCCAAAGATTTCCAGGTATCTATCTATCACAGTTCATAGTTATGATTTTTGTCTCATTATAATTATGAATTATATGTTTAATAAAAAATTATAACACATGTTTTCTTATTTTTAAAGCACGAGCAAGAACATGGAGAGACTGCTTCATGGATAGAATGCTATGTAAGAGATAACCCTGGAACAACTAGGGAGCAAGCTTTAGATCATGTGAACATGCTTATTGGGTTAAACATAGAAGAATTGACCAAGGAGCGTTTATTTTACGATCATGATATTCCAACTTCTTGTAAGAGGTTGTATTTTGATTCCATGTACAGATCAGTGGCTTTCATTTGGAGGGACATAGATGGATTCTCAATATCACATCAAGGCACTAAGAATGACATAATGAAAATTCTTATTGAACCTGTACCTCTCTAAGATGGAAGAGAGAATGAATAAGTTTATTTTATGTTTGTTTCTTTTGAAACCTTTTTATTATGTACCCAAGATGTAATAGGAGAAAAAATTACATCTAGAATATGTTTGAAATTTTGTTTTAAAAAAACAAGAGCTACAGGGCAGCGAAGTTCATGCCAAAAAGTTATAGCTCATAGTTATGTTTTAATTAGTTTTATTTGATAAGTTTTAGCAACAATGTTGATAAAACAAACAAATAAATAATAGTTATAGTTATAAATCATTCTATTTATCATGCAATTTCCTTTTTTATTTCTTCAAAGAAAAAATAATGATGCAACAAACTAGATCAAAAAGAAGTAATCCTATAAGGTAAGGATAATATTGGAAAATTCATTTAATTCATAAAAAAATATAATGGCTTGAAAGTGTGCATAGAGTAAATTATATTATACAACTACTAAAATTGTTTTAATGTAAGGCTTATTGAAAATACTAGAAACAAAGAGATGCATCTTGGCATAAACTAATTTAAACCAAGACAATCCTAAGCACCTGCTTGGATATTGTGGCACAACCACATTTATTACTGGGTCTGCCATTAGCTAATAGTTGTTTCCACTTTCCAATGACCCTAAATGCAAGGGAATTAACTTGAAAACTATAGGCTATTGATAATATTTTGACATAGTTTCCAAATTTCTCATGTTCCTTTCTTGTATGTAATAGTTGATCATGAAAGGCCATGGTAGTCAGCTTGAATGAAAATTTAGTGTTGTTATTTTTGGAATTGATCATGAAAGGCAATGGCAGTCTAAGAATTAACTGCATTGCAAGTGTTCATGAAAAATGATGTCCATTGTTCTTGTGATCAGAGCATAATATGTGTCAGTTTATTACTCAAAAAAATCTTGAACAAACCAAATAGACAATATATGAGATTAAAGAACTCATAAAAGCTTGCCAAATAGCCACAAAAAACATTTTATTTACAAAAACATCATGTAATGTCACGGTTGATAAATAAAATGAGACTACTATAGCCATTCTCAACTGTCTGAATTTAGTTCCTTCTATAGCAAAAATGGATGGATCAAAACCTTCAAACGAGAATATATTACATGATCTTCAATATAGCATAAATATAGATTATCCACAATATGTTTTTGAGAATCTGTATTGCTTTGATCAAGTGTATTTGGACTTCATGGACCAAATGTCCAGGTCATTTGAGCATATTCATCTTCACATAACATAAGTCACATAATGCAACATTTCTACAAAAATAGAAAGCCTAGTAAGAAAAGAAGACTTAACTATACCATTTATCAACATGCAACACAACTAAGAATCTAAATACAAGCAAAAACAAATTTGAGACCCCAAATTTCCTTTTTACTTCAAATGGTCTTCAAACATAGAAACTTCATCGTACTACTCTTGCATTTAGAATCCCTGTAGGAGAAGACGCAATTTTATTTCTCTGTCCTTTGCTAGCTTCAACAACACACACAATGCATAGAAGTGAGATTTAGACAACCACTTATGATGAGAGAATGCCTATCTACACAAGTGTGCAATGCTGGGAAAGTATCACAAAGAGCTTGAACTACTGGAGCAGATAATGATTTACACTAGCTAATGTTTAATTGCACTAGACCATGGTCTTCTTGGTCATTCAAAATAGATTCCATGTAATCATGACTTATAGCTGCGGTGCGATCATTATTGCTGCAACTTCTTGCACTGCCATTGCTCCCATATCTTGGAGATCCTTGGGCTACAATTGCCTAAGATACTGGCTCAATGTTGTACCTATTATTGCCACTCTTATGTTTGAGATATGGTTTCAGTGATCTATATATACCATTATTTACTAATGAGTACATGGTAGTATCTGTGATGTTTTGGTAGCAATACAATCCCAATGATCTTAATTTATGGCAATTTATAGCCAATGCTAAAAACACTTTGATCTGCACCATGTAAAAAAGTTATAAGAAAAATGAGCACAAATTTCAAGTTTATTATTAAATTGAAAGAAATTTTTTGCAGTACATATGCTACCTTCAATTTTAATACTTGTTATTAACACACAACCACAAAGGTCCAGTAAATTTTCCTCAGCTTGAGATTCTTAGAACATAAAACTTACAATTCTATGATGCTCTGTTGAAGATTCACAAGAGAACAATTGATTAGGAGTTTGTTTGTTATTAAAATAAAAAAGTTGAATAAAAGATCAAGAAAAATTTACAAAAATTGAACTGGTACTCCGCTTCTTAGCAACTGGATCTTTGGATTGTTGGTTCCTTTTCAATTTGGCGAGTGGCGCATTCTTTACCAACACATTTTAAGTTCATATAGGAATCTTTTTCTTTAAAAATTTGAATTGTGGTTCACTATTTTCCAACACGTTCTAGATTACAAGAGGTAGATGCACGCAAATATTCTAGCTTTGTAGATATTGTGGCTTTGGTTTCTTTACTCTAATTTTGAAGCTCTCCAAAGTGAAATAGACTGACACTTGATAATGGTATAGTTTTGGTTTCTTTGCATCTTCAAATTTTCCAAAGTGAAATAGCATCACACTTCATAAGAGTTCCACTAGTTCCACCATTTCCTACCACATCTACTTTAGAACCGTTCCAATTTTTCCCCATTTGCCACTATCATCGCAACTATGATAGTGGAACCAGATTAATTGGTCCAAACTTTGTAGCCAAATATATTTCAGGAAATTAATTATAAATTACAAATTTCCTTTTGAAAAATATGCTTTTTTTGGAGATATATTTCAACAAACTTAATCAAGATCTAAACCAATTATAATTTCTAAAATGCTTTTATAAAATAAACAAATAAACAATTAAATAAATAATTAATTAAACAAATAAACAAATTAAGATATTTGTTTTATTTCTTTAAACCTAGAAGAGATTTAAAAGTATATATATTAAATTTCATTTAAATAATAAAAAAGAGAGTAAATATTTAATCATAATAATTTGATTTTTAAAATATTCTTCTAGTTTTGTAGGCATGCCTCTTCCTTTATGATGTTTCAAGTAGGTATTTTAAGCATCTTTTCACTACCAATTCAAACTTTTTGAAAGGAAAAATCAAGTAAATAAAGATCATTTATAATTTACATGATATACAATTTAATTGAAATAATAAAATAATTTCATTACATATTTTATTATATTTAATATTTGATATAATATAAAAGAATAAATACATTTGTTATTAAAAAAATATAATCAAATAACATATAAATAAATATTTAATCTCTAATATTTTATTTCATAATAATTAATATTGTAACATAAAAGATGCTATTTAAAAAAGTGCTAAATAAAAATGATCTCTCATTATTAAGAATGAACTTATTAATCACTAGTTAAAACACAGGTGGTGCCTATAGATCCTTCGTAGGAACTAATAAAGTATTAGCCCATTTCATATAATCATTTATGTACACTATACTTAATACTGTCTTCAAACAATTCCATTTTATTATCTTATATAGATTTCAAAGATAATATATCTTCTTCTCTTTAAATTTCATATACTTAAAAGGATAAAGAGAACATTCACTATGATCTAGATTGTCCATTGAAATGATATTCATTATATTATAAACTAGTGAGAGTTTTATATAAAAAATAATGAATTATAAAGAAAATGTTGAAATTTATTGGTTTATTAACATATGTTAATCTTTTAATTATATGTGTATGATTGATCAAATATTGATTTTATTCATTTGTATGAAAAAGTAACATTGTATGTAAAAGTAATCATGAATATTTATAAGCACATATTATATCTGACATGTTAGTTTATATGTATAAAAAATTATAGATTTTTAATTTATATAAAAAGTTACTTTAGAATAAATTTATTTTTCCTATAAAAACCAAGATAATATGTATACAAATAGTAATATGCATACAATTTAATAAGTAACATTGCATGTAAAAGAAATCATGAATGATTGTAAGCACATAATATATGTCTAACATGTTAGTTTATATGTATATAAATTATAGATTTTTAATTTATATAAAAATTACTTTAGAATAAACTTGTTTTTATCTATAAAAATCAAGATAATATGTATACAAATAGTAATACTAATTTACATCAAGAAATGTGTAAAAGGATTAAGGTGATTGCAAGATTATGATGAGTTAAATAGTGGCAATAATAAAAAAGAAAAATTGAGTGGATAGAAAAGTGCTAACATTTAGATTTAGAATTGGATGGAAAAAATATCAGTATTCTTAGCTCAAATTTAGATTCCCTTAAAAAATACACTTTATTCCCTTCGAATTAAGCAAGTTGGAATCCCAAAACTTGTAAAAACCTATAATATCTTAAATTTTCTATGACTTTGTGAAGACAATTTTTTTAATTTTTTTTTTAATTTTAATAAAATGAGAGGGGTTTTAAAAGAAAAGATTGTAGAAAATTTAAGTATTCCCTTAGGTAAACCCACAATACCGAGTCCAAAACTTGGGACATTAGTTTTCTTCAAATTTGATGAGGCTAAATTTTTTATAATACCTTCATTCAAAGGTATTTCTTCAAATGAAGGTACCTTCATTTGAAGGTGGATCATAAATCACCTTGAAATGAACATGGACCTTCATTCTTTAGTCTTATCTTGTCATTGTTTTGTGCCTCCTTATGTGATTTTTTGAACCTCCTTAGGTGAATTTGACATTTTCCTTTAATCCAATTTGATCTCAAGTGTTGAAATTAGTGTAGTATTGGCATAGCATTTTGTAGCACCTTATCAAGGTTATTAGGGAGTATAACTCTTGGTATGGTTGTGGGTAAACACCTAGTGAAAAATAGTCCTGACTAGTGTGTTTTCTCATCTTGCTACCCTGGGGGATCACCTAGTAAAAATGGTCCTCACTAGTCCGTGTTGCCTTCCTATTTGTGGTTCATATAGAAAATTTCACTTTTTTGAATTGTGTTTCATGAATGCCTTGTCATGGCCACCTAGAATAACACAACTGACATGCCAATGGAGCCATGTGTCTCATGAATGTTTAGCATAATGTAGCTTGTTAGCCTTATGGAACCCATCATATTACATGGACAACTAGCATAAAAAATCTTGCTAGCCAATAGATCCATGTGGCCCATGAGTGATGAGGCATAACACAACTTGCTAGTCCTCATGTGATCTAACAACACATTTGATGGATGATATTTGGTATTTGGGACAATTTAAGACTAAGGTCTCTTTACCTTATTGACTCGAATCTTTTAGTACTAACCCTTTGTTTTGTTGTGTATCTTTTGTTTGTCTTCTTCATGTTTACATCATGCTACATCATGATTGTTTTCATTTTTTTGTTATCTTTATGTTCCATTATTTCATGTGTTGTCATTGTGTATGTTTCATGTTTTTTGACATGTATGTTAGTTTATGTTGTCTTGTTACATATCATACATGTGTGTGTTCTTTTGTGCCTATGTTGGTTTTCCATGGAATATTGGATCCTAGGGGCTTGATCACCTCCCTAGATCCTTAGTCATCAAATCTCTTCAAAATTTACCCATTTGAACTCCTCTTGACATATATTCCTCTACTTTAGTGTGAGTCTGAGTCAGGGGAAACTTTAGTGGTGAATCTTCACCAATTGGCGAATAATTAAAATCGAGACCTCCAAAAATGGTGAATAGTACAAGCTAAAAACGATGTTGAATCACCAGTTTTGTACAAAAAAATAATTTCGTCTTGATTAATTCACCTATGTAAACGATGCGTCATTGGAACTGATTTGCCAATAGTTTATACTATAATTACAAATATTAATTAAATTCGCAAGTAATATTATATTACTACCATTAATTTCAGGGCAATATCACCACAATAATAAATTACCATTTAATTTTAGGGACATTTTAGCCTTGAATAGGGCTTTAATTTATTGCCATCAAATCATTGATTATCGTTCTAATTAGATGGTTGTAGGTTGATTCTGTGCCCTAATATGCACATGCATTTTAAAAGGCTTGTTGAGGCCCGAAATTTATTTTGGTCCACATGATTAGGTTTAATCATGTGGACCAAAACAAATTATGGGCCTCAACAAGCCTTTTAAAAGGCACGTGCATATTAGGGCGCGAAATTAGACAACAACCAAATTTGGGCCTCAACAACCTTTTAAAAGGCACGTGCTTATTAGGGCACATAATCAACCTACAACCACTACCCCTTGACCCCACCGGTGGCTGCCACCCCTGGGCCCCTACTTCAAAATTACAAAAAATAAAAAAATATGGGGGAACTGCACCAACCAACTATGCAAATTTTTAAAGGGGGGATTTTCCATTGTAATTAATCTTTTTAGTGATTATTTGCTAGGATTCACCACTGTGATTATTATTTTTACCAATTATTCATTAAGATTCGTCAAGATTTTACAATTTCTTTTAATAATGTGCATAGATTCGCCAAGAAAATTAATATATTTTTTCAAATAAAAGAAAAGATTTGCTAGGATTTTACACCTTCATCGGGGGGGGGGGGTTTCTTAAAGTTATCGCTAGTCTAGAAGTGTAAGTTCATACTCTCACTAAAGTGGGGGTTAAATGTAGTGTCAAAAATTGTCACCTTTAACAATTTTACACCATGTTTACTCCCCTTAAATTTTTGGACCTAATTAAGCTCATAATTTACTAAAATTTGTGCATTTTAAAGCCTATTTTTAACATTTTCTAAAGGATTGTAAGCATTCAATAAATGAAAATAATTAATGTTTTGATCCTGACACTAAATGTCCTAGAAAATAGGGCTAGGACCCACATTCCCATGGGCATATGGGTCCCCCTATCTTTTGGGGGACCAATTTTTAATATGTTTTTGGCAACATTTTAACATTTAGAATTCAAATTTTAAGTGTTGAACTTTGGAATCTAACTTTCAAGAAATTAGCACAATTGCATATAAATACCTATTTATTTTATCATTTGAAATATAATGAGCACTAAGTACATTATTGAGAAAATATTATTATCAAAAGAAGATCAAGAGTAGCATTTTAGAGCATTATAGCAGAAATTCAAGATCCAACATCATGTCAAAGTTTACATATGAACATGTTCATGTTTTGTGAAGGCCAACTTTTCTTATAGGTCTCCAAAGCATCAAAGCATTCAAGCAAGAAAGATCCAAATCCTTGTGGAGATGTGTATGAATTTATTCCTTCAAGGAAGCCATTGAAGGGTGGTGAGTTGCAGTACATTGTGGTCTCATCATTCCTTGATCCAAAGGATCTTCGTCAAAAATTGAAGTTTCTCTTTTATCTCCAAAATTGGCATCATTAGAAAGAGGGTGAAATTATGACTCCAACACAACTTGAACGAAGTCAAACGGAGCTATGTAGCCCAAGATATGCTCAGTCAAACCTTGGTCAACCTTGGAGCCAAGTCAGAGAAAAAAAGCCAAAAGTCGACATCGTCAAAAGTTGATAAAGTTGGTGTCAATGTGAAGAGATCATCGTAAGATTTCTGACAATGTTCGTTTCATGAAAAATGGAGTCTATTTGCACAAGATATTAGCAGTCAAAGTTGGGTTGACTTTGTTGATGTCAACATGGTACAATTAGTGCAGTCAGCAGTCGGCCAATCACAAGGTGACATGTGTCATTGTCAAGTGTGAGGGAAAAAAACCCATGTGGCACATCGTTGGGTGCCACATGGTAGAACACGTCATTAGCCACATCATCAACAAGGTTAGCATCCACGTCAAATGGGAGACTGACATGTGGCACCCTCCTGGTGCGACACGTGGCTTCGTCGGCTCCTCATCCATCAGTCGGTTAGCACTCTGTTTGTTAAAAAAAAATATTTAACACCCCGCAAGGGGCTCACTCATAACCAACGACGTGCAAACCAAAGATCTCAGCCAACACACAACACGTTGTTCGTTTAACTATTTATGGGGGGCATTTTCTTTTGTTATGTAACTCTTGCAAATTGGCTATTAAAAGCCAGCAGCCAGGGTTGAACCCCTGACCACCGGCTTTCCAAAAGGAGTGGCCACCAATAAGCCATTGAATGGCTTTAGAAACATATATGGCATCGGTTGATTTTATTAATCATTAAAAACTGATAGCCTTAATTTTGAAACAAACTCCCCTAAATTTAAAACCAAACAACTACCCAATCCTTTTAAAGATTAATGAAAAATCCTTGTAACAAAAAAAAAAATCCCAAAAAGGATAAAATGAAGGGCTTAAATAATTTGAAGAGATTAATTAGGATTATTAATAAATCCTAATATGTAAATAAGGGAGATTAGTGAAGATTTTATGTAAAACTAGGAGATAGGGGGATATTTGTAAATCATTTGGTTATTAACCAAATTGAGTAATTTTTTTGTATAAAAAGGGGGAGTTAGAGGCTTAGGGGGGAAACCAAATTATACATAATTCAGGTGTTGGAGACTTGAGATAATTTCTGGAGAGATGAATTGCTAATCTTGTACATCGGGAGAATGCTGGAATTTCGTCGTGCTTGAAGGGAAAAGCTTGTAAACAAATGTAATGCCAAATTTTTGAAGATTTTAATCGGATCGGTCTACTCTTTGGAGAGGGGCCCGGAGATGTAGTTGTTTTTACGATGAACTTCGTTATCAAGTTGTTTGCATTCTCTCTTTCTTATGTCTCTTTCTGAATTCTATCTTTTTGTCAATTCCATTAGTTTAATTATGTTGTGGTGTTGATTTCATTTTAGTAATTTGGGGATTGGAACTATAATCATTATGCATTCTTTAAGAAATCGTCTTAGATCCTAAATCAAATCAAATTGGTATCAGAGTTGTGTTTAGACTAGTATTGCAAATTTGAATGCTTACACTCTCCCAGCTTCAACAAGGCAAAGGAAAACTTGAAGAGTATAATCCAGAGATTGGAAGACAAAGAGCTCATTCATGAACACAGATGGAAGATCCAAATGATGGACAAAGTTCTGAGCTTGGTGAGAAGGAATTTCAAAAGGCTTTTCTCAACATGAAGGCCATGGTCAAAGTCTTATTCCAGGAGAGGCAAGAAAGGATGCAGAGACATGAAGCTCGTGCAGGAAAAGGAAAGAAATCAGGAGATGATCTTGAGCCTCCGAAGACACCTCCCTCTTCTCCTTCTTCTCTGTCTTCTCTGTCTTCTCCTTCTTCTCCTTCTTCTACTCATTCTATGCCTTTTAATCCTTTTAAGGGTGCACATAAGCCCAAAATTGAGTTGGATGTAAAATTTGACTTACAAAAATATTGTGGTGAATTAAATGCTAAAAAACTAGATGATTGGATTCAGCAGGTTGAAGTCTATTGTAGAGTCCAAAACCTCATAGATGATGCTGATAGGATCCAACTTGCTACTCTTCGGTTAGGGGGTACAACTCTAACTTGGTGGGAGAGTAGTACTAGGGCAGAAATCTCCCAACATGGTAAAGTCAACTTGTCCTTGACAGAATTTGTAAGTGCTCTTAAAAAGCAATTCTATCCCTTAGGCTGCATGCAATAGTTAATGATGAACTGGCAGATGTTTAGGCAAGGGAAAGGTCAGTTCGTTTAGGAGTACACTCATGAATTTCGTAAAAAGGCTATTGCATTAGATGTTCCATTGTACACTCAAGATACTTTGTTAAAGTACATAGGAGGTCTTCATTCCTACCTTAGACATTCAATTTTGGTTTTGAATCCCAATAACCTTGACGAAGTTTGTGTCCAAGCTACCCACTTAGAGTCTAGAGGTAAGGGATCATTCATTGATAAGTTTGATAAAAAACCATCTAAGTGTGAGGGAAAGTCTAAGGGTAAAGATAAAGAAAAAGATAAAGGTAAAGGAAAGAAGATAGGTACAGTGAAGAAAGAGGGTGAAAATCCCACATGCTCACATTGTAAGAAAGAGGGGCATGATGAATCGAGGTGTTGGAAATTGCATCCGGAGGCAAGGCCGAAAATATTTGGAGGCAATAAAGGCAAACAAAAGACTACTGCTACTATCATTCAACAGGATCTTGGATCTGATTTCGGAGACGAGACAAAGACCATTGCTGTCGAGATCCAAGGTAAAGGGAAAGGTATAATTCTCTCCTCTGATGCAATTATTTCTCATGCAAGTACAAGTAATGCAAGTAAAGTATCCACTCCTAAAGTTGATAAACAGCAGAATGAATTGTTTCACATTCGTGTGGTAACTAAACACACAAAGATTGATACACTATTTGATTCGGGCTCTCAAGTCAACTTGATTTTTGAAGAGGTTGTTAAGAAATTGAATCTAACTACTAATCCTCATCCTAAGCCCTATCCACTTGGATGGGTATGTAATGATGCACAGTTGCAGGTGACAAAACAGTGCAAATTGAATTTTTCCATCATTGCTAATTTCATTGATGAAGTAGAAGTAGATGTTGTACCTCTGGATATTTGTGGGCTTGTATTAGGGAGTCCTTATCTATATGATAGAAAGGAAATATTTTATAGGGGTTAGAACAAGTATCATCTTTTTAAAGATGGGGTAGAATATATTGTACATGCACACAAGGTCAAGACTAATCTCGCACTAGTTAATGTTGGTCAAATGAAAGGTTAGTCAACTATAGTAAGAATTTTTTGCTAATGCTTGTAAAATCCAGAGAAGAAGATAACTCTAAGGAATTTAAGGGGTGTGACCCAAAACATAATGTTGAAATGGTCAAAATTGTTTCCGCTTACGATGACTTGTTTTAGGAACCAAATGGGTTGCCACCCAAGAGGGAAATACAACATGAAATCCAGTTGCAGTAGGATGTGCCATTGCCTAATATCGGCTTGTACCGTTTGTCCATTATGCAAAATGAAGTAATCAAGAAACAAGTTTAGGAGTTAATGGAGAAAGGAGTCATCCATCCTAGTACATCTCCTTGTGGTTCTCCAATTGTGTTGGTTCCAAAGAAAGATGGATCTTGGAGAATGTGCATTGACTACTATGCCCTGAACAAGATAACAGTAAAAAATAGGTACCCTCTTCCAAGAATTGATGATTTACTTGATCAGTTGAAACATGCAGTTTATTTCACTAAATTATATTTGCAAAGTGGTTATCATTAGATTAGAATTGCAGAAGATGACATTTGGAAAACTACTTTCAAGACAAAACAGGGACTTTATGAATGGTTGGTTATGCCCTTCGAGCTTTGTAATGCACCTGCCACATTCATGAGAGTCATGAACGATGTCTTTCGTCCTTTCATTGATGATTTTTTCATTGTCTATCTAGATGATATTCTTATATTTAGCAAGTCTTGGGATGATCATGTAAGTCATGTAAAGAAAAGTTTTGATGTTTTGAGAAGAGAAAAACTCTATGTAAAGATGTCTAAGTGTGAATTTGCAAAGACATCTCTAGAGTACTTAAGCTATGTCGTAGGAGATGGTTAATTGAAGGTAGACCCTATGAAGGTCGAAGCTATTGTAAACTGGCCTAAGCCAAGTATTGTAACAAAAGTTAGAAGTTTCTTAGGTGTAGTCCAGTACTGGAGAAAGTTCATTGCAAACTTCTCCTACATTGCATCACCATTGCACGCATTGACAAGTAAAAAGACAACTTTTTAGTGGGGAGGTCCACAACAGAAGGCCTTCAACAATTTGAAGGAAAAGTTAAGCATTGCACCAGTTCTGGCTTTACTAGATCTACATTAGCCATTTGATATCGAGACTGATGCAAGTGGATTTTCCATGGGAGCTATTCTTATGCAAGGAGCTAAACCAGTCTGCTACCACTCTGAAACCTTTTTAGGAGCAGTAAGTAACTATCCTACTTATGATAAGGAAATTTATGAATTAGTTCAGAGTGTTAAGAAATGGAAACATTACATAATGGGGAAAGAAACTGTAATCCACACTGATCACCAACCACTACAATACTTGCACTCATAGTCTAAACTGCAGCAAAGTAGGCATTTCAGATGGATGGGATTTTTGGAACAGTTTCACTTAGTAATTAAGTACAAGAAAGGTACCCATAACAAAGTAGTAGATATGCTTTCTAGGCCTCCTATTATGAACTCATTGATTATCCTTAAAGGTAGTTCCATGGTGCATGAAAGCTTTCAAGAACAATATGCTAATGATGAAAACTTCAAGGATATTTATTCAGCTTTAATTGTAGGCAAATAGATAGAAGAGAAAGATTACCATGTGCAAGATAAACTTTTGTATCATTTTGGCAAGTTATGTGTTCCAAAAGATGAACAAGCACATGTAATCTGTGAAGCTCATACCTCTTTGATTGGAGGACATTTTGGGGTAACTAAAATAGTTACTCAATTGCAGAAATATAGTTACTGGCCTAAAATGCAGGAAACTGTCACAAAATATATTAAGGGTTGTATTATGTGCACAACTAGTAAACCAAGTAACAAAAAACTGGGGTTGTACACACCATTAAATGTTCCATCCCATCCATGGGAAAGTGTGTCTATGGATTTTGTTTGGGGTTTACCTATGTCTAGGAAGGGTCATGACTATCTTTATGTAGTAGTTGATTGGTTCAACATAATGTGTATCTTAGTGCCATGTAAAAATCAAGTCACTGTTGAACTAACATCTCAAATGTACTTCCAATTTGTATGGGTTCACTTTGGGTTACCTATTTCTATTGTATCGGATCAAGATTCTTGATTCCTAGGGGAATTTTGGTCAGCTTTGTGGGGACTCATGAACACCAGACTGAAGAAGAGTACAACCTTCTATCTGCAAACTGATGGACATACAGAGGTAGTAAACAGGATAGTTGTGTATCTACTCAGAGGCTACTGCAACAAACATCCCAAGTTGTGGGATTAGAGTCTTCATTATGTACAACATGCTTACAACCATGTGGCACACTCTTCTACAAAGAGGTCTCCATTTGAGACTTGTTTCGGTTATGTGCCTAAGACTCTGATGGATTTTTCTTTTGGGAAAGATGATGTTGAAGATGGATGCCATGATTCAAAGAAGGCTTTGAAGTTCATCCAGAAATTCCAAGCCATCCATCAAGCAGTGGAAGCACAGTTGGAAAAGAGTCAAGCCAAATAGAAGGCTCGACATGATAAACATCACACCGATCATCATTTTCAAGTCAGTGACCGCATTTGGTTATAGATTAGCAATGAAAGAATGCAAGGTGAAGAAAGGAAGCTCAAGCCAATTCGATATGGTCCCTTTGAGATCTTGGAAAAGATTGGAACCAATGCCTTCCACCTTAATCTTCCTCCATACATGCAAATCTATTTAGTTGTCAATGTTGAGAATTTGAAGTTGTACAAACCTCCGATGATATTGGATGAGGAGACTGACATTCAGGTTCCATCAATTGATGATCTTTTACCAGAGTACATGTTAGAGTTTCCAAATGATGTCATCCTAGACAAGAAGACCAGGACTTCATGAAGAGGAGCAGTTGAGTACCTCAGAGTGGGACTGAAGGTGATGAATCCAAGCAAGGAAAAATGGATGGAGATTGGTAAGGTGAGGGAACTTTTCCCTCACTTACTTTCTGAGTAATCAAGCTTTCGGAGGTCCAAAAGTTCTCTAGTGGGGAGGACTAATCTAGAGGATCTTCGTCAAAAATTGAAGTTTCTCTTTTATCTCCAAAATTGGCATCATCAGAAAGAGGGTGAAATTTTGACTCCAACACAACTTGAACAGAGTCAAACAGAGCTATGTAGCCCAAGATATGCTCGGTCAAACCTTGGTCAACCTTGGAGCAAGGTCAAAGAAAAAAAGGGCCAAAAATTAACGTATCAAAAGTTGATAAAGTTGGCATCAATGTAAAGAGCTCATCGCAAGCTTTCCGACAATGTTCGTTTCACAGAAAATAGAGTCCGTTTGCACGAGATATGAGCAGTCAAAGTTGGGTTGACTTTGTTGATGTCAGCATGGTACAATTAGCATAGTCATAAGTTGACCAATCACAAGTTGACACATGTCGTCATCAAGTGAGAGGAAAAAAACCCATGTGGCACATTGTTGGGTGCCACATGGCAGAACATGCCATTAGCCACATCATCAACACGGTTGGCATCCACATCAAATGGGAGACTGACACGTGGCACCCTCCTGGTGCAACACGTGGCTCCGTCGGCTCCTCCTCCATCATTTAGTTAGCACTTTTTTTGTTAAAAAAATTCTTTAACAACCCGCAAGGGGCTCAAACCCGTAACCAACGGCATGCAAACCAGAGGTCTCGGCCAACACACCACACGTTCGTTGAACTATGTATGGGGACCATTTTCTTTTGTTATGTAACTGTTGCAAATTGGCTATTAAAAGCCAGCGACTAGGGTTGAACCCCTAACCACTGGCTTGCCAAAAGGAGTGGCCACCAATAAGCCATTGAATGGCTTTAGAAACATATATGGCATCAATTAATTTTATTAATCATTAAAAACCAATAGCCTTAATTTTGAGACAAACTCCCCTACATCGAGAGAATGCTAGAATTCTGTTGTGCTTGAAGGGAAAAGCTTGTAAACAGATGTAATGCCAAATTTTTGAAGATTTCAATCAGATTAGTCTACTCTTTAGAGAGGGGCCTGCAGACGTTTTTACGACGAACTCCGTTATCAAGTTGTTTGCATTCTCTCTTTCTTATGTCTCTTTCTGAATTTTGTCTTTTTGTCAATTCCATTAGTTTAATTATGTTGTGGTGTTGATTTCATTTTAGTAATTTGGAGATTGGAACTGTAATCATTATGCATTCTTTAAGCAATCATCTTAGATCCTAAATCAGATCATTCCTTCCTTTTCAATTATCATCCCTATCATTGGCATTGTCATTATGGAAGTGGAAACACTTACACGAGGTCTGACTAAGGCAAGAACTTAAATGTACAAACATCTCTTCTCTTTTTGAATGTGTATATCTCAAGTTTGAAGAGGATTGAAGAAGGATTGAAAGAAAATTGTATGTTGCATTCAAAGCCCTAAAAGTTGTCAATCTATGGAAACTCAATTATAGAATTTATTGACGATATTTTGATAACTCTACAATTTGGTTCATCAAAAGATCAGATCCAACATCATTTGAAGGACCCCAAACTAGTTTTAGGACCCCCCATCAGGGACCCATATTCCCCTAGGTATATGTGGACCCTCCTTTGCATGTTGGATCCAACTTTTTATGACACATGCACAATCTCCATTAGTTCTCAAATCTACTTGTAGTTTAGTGTTTTTATCTATGCATTTTTTGAATATTACATTTACATTATTAGGTCATATATTTCAATTAGGTTAAACATTTCAAACCATTTCCAAACCTCTAAGAAAGGGCAATCCAGGTCTGATTGGCTCACCTTTGTGGTTGATGGTTAATCTGTTCATCTTGTTGATCTTCCCTTCTAATATAGTGTTGGGGAAAAATAAGGCATTAACCCAAGGTTTACACACATTTAAACCTTGGGGGATCCATTTCCCCACTTTACAATAGTGTCTCATTTGAAATATATTAGATTTTAGATAACCATTTAATTTATAATTTAGTTTTATTTTCAATAGCAACTTATAAATAATATTAACATTTATGCAACTTTTGTTGCTATATTTTGAATTATGTATATAATTGATTTTTTTACATGAAGTTACTTATGTTTATTTTTAGTATTTTTATTGCCACTTAAAAGTACTGTTCAGCCCCTAATGATCTAACAATCATGTATTATATGTTAATTTATCTAGTTACATTATTCATAAACCTCTATGAAAGGCCTTCACCTTTTAACTGTTGCATACATCTTCCTTGTGAGAATATAAATTTTCCTCCACCTATCATGGGTACCAAAAATTCACTACATTGGTTACAAAAATCATTTCTCCTTCACTTATCATGGCTAAAAAGTATTCACTGCATTGATTATTAGAGCTATTTCTCCATTATCTTAGACAACATAACTTCACTCTCTTGGTTACCAAGACTTATGATGACAACTCACTATCTTGGACACCAAATCTTATTGTCTTGGGTACCAAAAATTTGCATCAAAACTACCATGATCACTATCATGAACTCAAATAATTACTTTATCAACTACCAAAACTTTGGATCACAACTATCATCATTCTCCTCAATATCAATTTTTTTACTATGTTGGCTATCAAAATATTATATCAAAACTACCAACATAATATCCTTGATCCAAAGGATAAATAATATGAAGATTCATAACTTATCATTCAATTAATAATATCTAAGAAATTGCTATAGCTTGAGATAATGGTATTTCTTTGACCTCCTTTGTCCTCTAGTTTTATTTTTGACTTGTTTAGTGCTTACTTTATAGATGTCAAAATATTAGTAAAACTAGGTGGACTATTTAATCCCTTATACACAACTCCCTTGGCATGATTCACATGTTCAAAGATGTCAAAATCTCTCATATTTTTAGGGAAGGTAATTTGTTGGCAGTTTGTTTTTTCCAACAAGGGGGTTAGGCTCTAGTCTACCAAATTATGGGAGGAGTACATGATAGTACCCACCAAAGACATTTCTATTTGGTTTAATGATGCTAAGCGCTAAATATAAGGTAAGATGGGACAAGATTTTAATATCTACCCTTTATTTTTCATGTTTTATGGGTATTTTTGAGCTCATTCCCATTGTTTATTTTTGGAAATTGAGAAGTTTTTAGAACTTGAAGTGGAGGGAGAAATTAGTGAAGATGGGTGATGATCACAATCGAATTGAGTTGCTATCCTGTGATGGTGCCTAAAGGAAGCACAAAGTCTAGAATATACTAGATGATGGGGGCCTCACACCCCATATGGAACAACTTCATGGATTCAATCATGAAGCTTCCAAGATTTTTGTAGAAGAACGGAGGAACAAGACTCTCACTATGCATGTTATGGAGTTCACAATTACTGAGGAGATCATTTCTCAAATTTTTGGGCTTTAACTATAGGGCCATAATTTTTTTTAAGGATAGAAAAGTGAATGAGGTAGCGTTCAACCAGTTCTTTAAAGGGAACACAAGGGATAAGTTGGTTAAGCTCTCATCATGGGGTTATAATAGATTATCTATTAAACTCATTTGGTTGAGGTTGTTAAGGTGATTATGTGTTATGTCACCTTAGATGGTAGGTACATAGCGATTCTTGGTGTGCATTTCAAATTTCTTAATCATTTTAGACACAAACTCCTTATTTCTTTTCCCTTTTATCTACTTGCTTCTCTAGAGTCTTCGATGAAGGAACATGTTAAAAACCCTAAATTGCTTGTTCTGCATGAGGGCTTGATTTTATTAATCATGGAACATGTCAAGGCCAACACCCTAGTTAAGCCTCTGAAAGGAAAAGGCTATGTCCATAAGATGTAGAATCCTAAAGTTGTGTAGTATTCTACAACAAGCTCTGAATCTTTCGATGATGATGAAGATGAAGATTAGCAGGAGGATATTGAGGTTGGGGTTGATTTGATAGTTCTTTCTTCCTCACCCTCAAATTCATGTAGATGCAATAGAAAATTAGGGATAATGTAAAGAAAACCTCTTGGGACTTGTTTTAGCAAAGACAAACAAAAGGTGGCTGAGGATATTGAGATTGAGAAAGATGATGTTAGAGGAGCTTCGGGTAAATCTCCTAAAAATTTTCCAAACAAGGAAACCTTTGATATTGTAAATGTTCATCCTCTCTCTAAGGATTTTTCCTATCTTCATGTAGAAAGGGAAGAAATCTATGACATTTTAAGGGTAGCCAAAGAAGAGGTAACTTGTAATTTCAAATTGACCAAGTGGTTCCTTTTGAAACTAAATAAATTCAATGTCAATTTCTAAGGATTGCAAGACAAAGTTGTCAATGAGGAAAGTGATCAAGCTTCCTTTGGGCTTAAGGAGTTAAAGAATATAATTATGGAGGTTGAGAAATCTATTACTGAGCTCAAAAGGGATTATGATGAGCGTATGTAGGGAATTGAAAAGAAGATTCAAGAGATAAACTCTAACATTGGAAATCTCTTAAAAATTATCCAATGTTCTATAAAGAACAAAGCAGGGGCTCTAAAATTCTCATGGAAAAATTAAAAAAGTTGAAGGAAGAGCAAACAAATATTGGGCATCCTAATAGCAATAATTTGAAGGAGTGACCTACTAAAGAGAAAGGAAAAAATCTTGTGATTGAAGGTGAGAAGGGTCCAAGTGCTAGGACACATGGGAGGAAGGAAAAATCCTTTGATGAAGAGGATAGTGAGTTGTTATCCCTAGTCAATCTTCATTACAATAAGATATTGAAGGTGGTAGACACCCTAAAGAACATGAAATAGTTTATTTTTTATTTTTTTAGTTTTGTTTAAGTTGTTGTTGGTTAGCTATTCCTTGGCTATTTTCTGGTTGCAGTGTTTATAGGAGCAAGGAAAAATCCTTCGATGAAGAGGACAATGAGTTGTTACCCCTGGTCAATCTTCATTACAATTAGGAATTGGAGGTGGAGGACACCCTAAAGAACATGAAATCTAGTTTTTATTTTTATTTTTTTAGTTTTGTTTAAGTTTTTGGTTAGTTGTTCCTTGGTTATTGTATGGTTGTGTTTATATTTGAGATAACAACATTTTGTTGTGAAGGTTTTTGGGTCCTTTAAAAACCTATTTTTCATTTTAATAAAAAACAAGTGTAACTCCTTATAGCTCATACGTTCTCTTACACTTCCAATATGGGAGACCCATCTTCTAAAGGTACATTTCATGTCTAAGAAGCCAATTGGGACTATAATTTAAAATTATAGAGATAAAAGAACTTCACATCCTAAACATTTAGTAACCAATACCAAATACAAATCATATATCCCAAAATGAGATTAACATTTAGTAAGGAATTTTTTATGCAAGTTAACATGTAACATAAAGTGTTTAATGTTATCTTAAATTTTCTGACTTAGTCAAGAAGAAAAGATTTTAAATTTAACAAAATGAGAGGAGTTTTAAAAAAACTGGAAGTATACCCTTAGGTAAAACCCAAAATAGCGAGTCCCAAAACTTTTGGAGTAAGGAGGTGCACATGCTTTAGGTACGAGAGGTTGGTCATCTATAACAGTGGGGTGCAGAAAGAGAGAGATTACCCAGAGGAAGAGGTCATCCACCAACTGTAAAGGAGGAGGAAGATTGGTTCCTCTAAGTATTTTTAATATTTTTTGCTTAATGTAATCATTTGAAAGTGTATTCAATATATAAATGAAGAAATAGTTGATAAGTAGGAGGTATTTTTTACAATGTGTAATCATCACGAGTTAGGTTCTCATGAACCACTACTCATGAAACATGGATCAGTAAATTTGACCCGAAAAATTACACAATTGATTGTTTTGCTTTGCAATCCTAAGAACCAAGTAATTTTATGTTTTCCCTAGATAAATGTTTGCTTGCATGCCTACGTTTGTGAGTGATACTTTTATGCTTGGGTGTTAGGTGAAATTTGTATTTGGGTGTATATGTGTGTGTTTACATTGCTGAATCTGCAGTCATGGCGAAAGACATTTAAACCAATGCTTGTGTCAGTGTAGCTAGTACAGATTATCTCAAGTAGCCACAGAAATACTTGCAGCAAAATGATATTTAATGCTACCAAGCAGTGTGCAGCACCATAAAAGGTGGGCTCTGATGACAGCTGCAGTGAATGTCATAAAAGTTGAAGACTTTTGTATTCTCCCGGGGTCCATTAGAATTTGCTGCGGTGAATGTCATAAAACACGAGCTGTGACTCGCGTGTTCATTTGCCTGGGAGGATAAGCTGCTTCGTCACACTCAAATTACGACTTTTGAGCATATTGTTGTGTAAGAGTTAATAATCTTTATCTGTAGCTCTGATGGCTGAGGCTGCTGTACTAGTTGAAACTTCTTTTGTTACTCCAGCAAGAGTAGTACACAATGGAGAAGAGAAAACAGAGGGAAAAGCTGTGGTTAGAAGAAGTGGAGAATACCATGCCAATGTCTGGGAGCGTGATTTTTTACAGTCTCTTTCATCGCCTTATGGAGTGAATTACATTAATTTATAATACCCATTTGTTTCTTTCATGGTTTACATTCATTTATAATATCCATTTGTTTCTTTCATGCTTTACATTAATTTGTAATACCCATTTGTTTCTTTCATGGTTTAAAAGCTCAAATCTTTATTGATGTATAGACTCTGCTATTTCAAAGCTAAAGATCGTATTTTTTTCAGGCACCTTCGTACATTGAGAGAGCAGAAAGCTTGGTTAAAGAAATAAAGCTGGACGTGTTTAACAGTCTTGTTGAAGAGGAAGGAATCAGTCCCACTTCATATGACTTACTGGAAAGGTTCTCCATTGTTGACGTTCTGCAACGCCTTGGAATTGATCGACATTTTGAAAAAGAAATAAAGGAAGTTTTGGATTATACATACAAGTATGAGTATACCCTTTTCACCTCCTTCTCTTCTCCTCCTCCCGCTATATTACCAGATTGTGTTTATTAACTGATTCTATGCTATGTTTATTAACTGATTGAAAAAGAAATAAAGGAAGTTTTGGATTATCGATCCGCATTTTGAAAAAGAAATAAAGGCAGTTTTGGATTATACATACAAGTATGAGTATACTCTTTTCACCTTCTTCTTTCCTCCTCCTGCTAAATTAGCAGATTGTGTTTATTAACTGATTCTATGCTATGTTTATTAACTAATAATGGCCAGATATTGGAGTGAAAATGGCATTTCATGGGGGAAGGAAAATGGTATTGTTGATCTCCACACTACTTCTTTGAGATTTCGAGTTCTCCGCCTGAATGGATACCCTGTGTCTTCAGGTATCTGATTATTTCCTATTGCAGTCAGGTCTATTCAATATATGAATATGAGCATAAAGATTTTGTTTCCATAGATGTTTTTCTAATACCATAATGCTATAAATCCAACAGATGTATTTCATAACTTGAAGGATCAAAAAGGGCAATTCGTTTGTCCTATAAACAATTCTGACAGCCAAATAAGAATCATGCTGAGTTTGTATCAAGCTTCTGAGATTTCTTTTCCAGGGGAGAATATCATGAAAGAGGCTAAAGAATTCGCTTATAGGTATCTAAAAGAAGCACTTGAAAAGAGGCAGGAATTAAAAGACAAAACCCAGCTTCTAGCAGAGGCAAGAATAGAAACCCATGG
>VDFB02035037.1:0-11502 GCA_007258455.2 Sequoia sempervirens
ATTTAATAATTAATTGTTAGTGAAAATAATATATTCCTCAAAATAATAAACAGCAAATTTAAATGTTCCATTAAACTTTCGATCCCACGTCCATTGCACCTCCAAAAGGTAAAGTGCTAATTATTAATATCATAAATAATAATTAAATGCCATTATTGTTGCCTAAATTCACTGAGTCAATGAAGGCGCAAAGGGATTGAAGAAAACGGAACGCTTCTTTCTGCCTTCACAATTCCCGATACGTGGAAATTGCTCCGCCATGTCCAACGCACGTTCACCTCCCTCTATTTCCAATTTGCAAACTTCAATGGTAGGGCACTGTTGACTTTTGCAGTGGTTTAATCCCGCTATTAATAACTGTCTCTGCATAAAATATTTAATTGTTATAGAAATGGCTGCTTAATAATCTGACGCACCGTCTCTGCTGCTTATTACCTATTCCAAGATGAAAAACTATTTGTTTTCAGAAAGACTTTTCTCTCGATATCAGCAAACTTATTTTTGGGTGCACAAAAACATGCTGAAATCTTTAATATAACTACTCTTTGCTTTCAGCAGATGGTATCTGCCATCTTTCTTCTTGGATTACTATAGATTCCATGTTTTTGAGTGTAAAACGGGTCTTAAGTTATACAAATATATAAAATAATCTATATGTCATTAGAATGTGCACAAAACAAGAAGATAATTATTTATCATTATTGTGAATAGTTTAGTTTTTAATAGTTTTTTATTTGATACAGTTTTTATCATTGTAATTGTGAAAATTAATTTTCTATTCTTTTTGTAATGATAAATGTAGTAGTGATAATGATTTCTATTTAAATCAACACATAATTTAAAGATTATCTAATTTTATTTGTAGTCATTCTTCAAAAATGGTCTTGATTCTTGACTTTATCCATTCCTTAAGTAGATTTGAATTCACAATTTGCACTACCTAAGTCAATTACGTAATGAATAGATATGACTACAAACCTTTTAGTTTTCAAATTCAAATTTAAGACAAACCTAACCTTTCTAACTAGATGGTGTGTTGACTCAAAGCACAACCTTTGGAGCTATATTTAAGGGCTACAAGCCTAGTTTTATTATTACAAATTTTATATCTAACATTTAGAAATCATTCAATCAAGAGAATTCAAGAGACATTTATTCAAAAAAATAGATAATTTTCTAGTGCATTACTTGTTTTATCAACATCTAAAACAACTTCGACATGCTTGACCATTGTCTTTGATCTTTTCCAAAACAAAAAAAATGGTTTACTTAAAGGTTTGAGGTCAAAGAGAAACACATTCCTAGCCATTAGCAAACTCCTAACCACAACCAATTTTTAACATAGAAATCAAGATACAACCATAAAGGTGAATTAAGAGTGAGCATCAAAAAATTGTACAAACCAAATTGATGCACCCAAATTAGATTCACACTTGCACAAGTATGATCCACAAGTGCACAATCAACCACACAATTGTAGAAGTGATGAAAAGTGAAATACATCTATGTACAAAATTCAAGGCATTCATTTATTCCTTCCTATTTTTTCTACCAATCGAAAATTCATTTACAATGACTTATCAAACCTTATCTACATTAGGTTTCTAGCTAAGTATGTCACATCACTCCAAGTAGTTAAATGTCGTGTCTATTTAATCACATAGGTTGATTATCTAAATATGTGTTTAATTATTTTTATGAATAGTGTATATATTACCATTTATTAAATATTGTTATACTTACAAAGAAAGTTTGGTGTAAAAAGTCACACCCCTAAAGTCCAAAGTGGGCATCAGCCTGGAGCAAGATAATAGGAAATATAAAACAAGATGCTAAGTAGCTAGAGCATAAGTAGGAGGAAGAGGGGAATCTTGGTCATTCAACTTGCCCCATACATTAGTGGGTTCTAAGATAACCATAAGAGAATTCCATCCACCATTGAAACTATTAGTATTTTCCTCTTGAGTTCCTTCATTAACCACTTAAATAGGAGAAATAGCAAGCCAAGAGGAAATTTTCTAAATTCATGCCAACCATAATTTATTTCACCAATAGGTGACAAAGAGGAAAAGCACCTGCGAGCCCCACTAAGCATGATCTCTTCTCATAGAAGGAAGAGAAATCTAAGAGTGAGACCATCAATGGGAACAAGAAGAATCACTACACCCATGGTGACTCCCTCAAGGAGGAGACCAACCTTGAGAGGAGGTATTTTGACAAAAACATAAGGGAGATTAACCCAATGATCTAATAACACCTATAAGTGAGCCACTGCAAACTTGCAACTTTATTTACATGTACTATCTAATTTATAATTTAATATATTGGAAAAAATCATAGCTTTAGAATAAATAAAAAATTACTAATTAATAGAAATTAAGAAAATGTTAGGATTTATTATGTTTTCATATGCTAAAAAAATTCTAACTTTAAAGTGTGGTAGATCTAACTAAATTTATGAGAGATGTGAGGTCAATCTCATAATAAAATCATATGCTAAGAAAAAGGCTCATGTTTGAACGACTTGGAAAATCCATGTATCCAAGTCCAAACATCTTGAGATTTGAGACAAAACCAAATAGATGTTTGAGAGACTCTAATAAGTGTTTGTTTGTCAAGTTATATTTTTGAAGCTTTATAGCTACCCTTCTAAGTATGCCTTCCCTCCCAACTCTTTCTTTTCCTTTATTCTTGTTACATAATCGAACTTCCCCCTTTGAATATATATTTCACCTATTTCCCTTTATTGTTCCAAGCTCTTCTATTGGGATTGTTCCCTAGGTATGATTTTGAGCATGATCCAAGGGAAAATTATTCTTGATAGGTATGGGCATCTTTAGTTCCATACCATTTTTGTGTTTGTGGATTTTAGTGCAAATTTTGACATTATTTTTAGGGTATTAAGGATCCAAAATATGTATGAAGAATAATTATCTAATATAAATATAAATCATAACAAAAAAATCATTATGAATCCTTGTGTTCAAACAATTGAATCCTAAGGAAAAAAACCCTCATATTTATATATGTAAGAGGATAAAAAACCTTTTATCTCATATAGATCAAAGGATGAAACAGTCCCTTTAGCCAAAGAAAAATCTAACTCAAAGCTCATGTGTTAGCCTACCTAGTGATGGATTTCCAATTACATATCAAGTCTATTTGATTCATAAACTATAGTGGGTGCAACAACTATATTTCTAGCTTTTTATTATTATTGTAGAAAAAATTATAATGTATTATAGACTTGATTGGTATACTAGATGCTCTATAATCTATCAATCTATCATTTGTGAGTTAGGCTTGTAAAAATGGGTGTTTAATGTTATAATGTAAGTGTTATTTAGTGAACTTGATGTGTCATATAGGTTATCAATGAATGAAAAATATTGAGAAACCTATTTTTAATAAGTTTGAGTTTGATATATAAATAGTGAAATTTTTGGGCTTATGTAATTACGATAAAAATATTTAAATCTATATTATATTTTCCCTAAATATTTTTCTTGAGATATTCCAACATTCAGAGGGAAATATGCATGATCCTTTAATTGATTTTTAATGGGTGAATTAAAACTTACAATAAGATTGCTTATATTTAAATTCAATAGTTTTCTTCCTTCCCAAAAGTTCCAACCATAAACATTTTTTCCAAAACTAACATAGTACCTATATTGGGCACATAAAACTATATATCCAGGAGAAAGGATGTTTGGATCCTAAATTGAACTATGACCCTAAATTTTGAATGTTACACATAATTTCAAGAGACTTGGGCCCCAAAATTAAATTTCACATTTATTTATGTAGATCTAAGAAAAAAATTATAAAGAGTACACTTCACAAGGGAATGAATTATCCATAATCTAAATGAGAAACAAGGAGAAAGTGAAACTAAAACACCTAGCACCATGATCCCTTGCTACATTCTATAAGTTTGGAAATTTGTTCCTTGAAAATATCCCTCATTTTTATAAGGAACACACAAAAATACATTAGAATTTTAAAAAATATGTCCCTTAGATTGATTACTGACAATAATAAATCTATTTACAACACAAAATAAACATACAATGAGATTAATTATATTGAAATATTGCGAATTGAGCATTGATAAGGGCAAGGAACTTAGAATTGAAGAAAATGAATAGTTTCAAGTGGGGCCCTAAGGTTTGAACAAGACTAAGGATAGAATGTGACTGAGTGGTGCATTCAAGAATAGAACACAAACTAGGAATAATGAGATGAGATAAATGAAGGATCATGTTTGAGTTTAGGCCTAGAAACTAGAATAATGAAGCTAGAATTTGAAATGTGAATACAAGACCTGGTAGGAAATGAGGACCAAGGAATCATGTTAGGTCATAAGGGTCAAGATATACTTGGGACTCAGAACATCAAGTGCAAAGGTTCAAATTTCCTCCATGATCTTGTAGTTTAGCGAAGAGGAACTGAGGAAGGTAAATCAGGATCAAAATAGAAACTAGATCTAGGATTGGAAAAGGGGAGGAAGATGGAAGGGAATGAAAGGTGAGAAGGACTTGAGGCATAAAGTAAATTTAGAGGTTTAAATTCTATGGGACCACAATGCATTTGGAGTAGGGAATAGGAGGCATTAGGCACAAGAGCATGGATGGAACTCAAACCTTAAAACTTAGGGTCCCAAGGTTCCAATCCCCTCCAAATCATGAACATATAGGGTATATTACAAAATAGAGTTGGGTGAAGTTTTAACATAAAGAAAACCCACTTATCATTTCTCAAATAAATTATAAGAGGTATGTTTACAC
Source organism: Sequoia sempervirens (assembly GCA_007258455.2). Lineage (NCBI taxonomy): Eukaryota > Viridiplantae > Streptophyta > Pinopsida > Cupressales > Cupressaceae > Sequoia > Sequoia sempervirens. The sequence goes on from VDFB02035037.1 coordinate 4,791, forward strand.
TAATAAAATTTTGACATTATTAAATTGAGTCCTAACAAGTGTATATATTCTATGTAAAATTATCTTATTTTCCTTTCTTTTACACTGATTCTTTATACAATTTGTTAAAGATAACTTGGTTTTACAACTTATTTCTTGTTCAAAATTATTAAGAAACTACTAAAATATTTTTTGTATATTTTATTGTCCAAGTACTCATCGTTTTACCCTATTATAGTTGCACATTTATTTTCTAAGGAAAAAATACTTGTGTATCATGCTTCTGAGGATACTTGGTGTGTATTCTCTCTCCTTTCTCTAAATACTAAAATTGGAGATCAAAAGAACTATTTTATCCTCTTGTGTTTAGTTTAAAACCTAAGAGGGTCAAGTTACGATTCCTCTCTTGTTGTGCAAAGCGATATTGGAGATCAAAATAACTTCATCTTCTTTCCTTTGATGGGCTTGCCTTGGCTTTTATCACCAAGGGAATGACCCAAACCCACATGTTTTGGTGGGGTATGTAAATTTGAGAGAGAATTGAAAGGAATTCCCATTGGGGAATAGTTTTTATTCAAGGAAAAGCTTGCAAAAATTGTATACCTTACAAAGTGAAAACAAGGAGTGGGTTGCCCACTTGCACCAAGCCATTAGACATAACCCTCATTCCATAGAATCTAACCTTGCATAATTTGGGACATTTTGAGGAAATCCCTAGAAATCTTGTACACCCTAGATAAGAGCTACTAGTTGTGCTTGGTTGTGATCAATTGATAAGTTGTTATCCCTAAGAATTTATTCACACTATACCCCTAGAAATGTGTGTGTACACTATATGTGAGCTCTCCCATTACACCTTTTGAGTGATCTTGGGTGATAAAATATCCAGTAGTGCATCCTCATGGACCCTACATTTAATTCCAAGATAGGGAATATTAGTGGGATTACAATCATTCACATCCTACTTGAATAATATAGGTTGTTCATGTATTTGACATGTTTCCTTATCTAAAAGCCATGAGAACTCCCTTTAATTTTGAAATAGACAAAAAAAATCACCATCAAAGCATTAAAATAAAAATCAAACCTTTGAAGAACATCAAGATCAAAATCCAAAAGTTAAATTACAAGCCAAAGGTTGATATTCAAACCAACTATCAAACCCTAATCATATCATCCAAACCCTCAACCTAATCATAATATACAATCCACGCCCTAGATCATCATCCAAATAAAAAATAAAACTCCACATCCTAATCCATAATCCAAGCCTAGTCACCATGTCATCCAATCCATCCAAATCAAAACCAAGTGAATAATTAAAACCTTAATATTAACAATCAAATCCTAATTGAAATTTCTTAAGACCTTAGCCAACCTTAAGTTGACAATAAAAATATCTAATCAAAATCACTATGTATTAATGTTCTCCTCATTTTCTAAACATTTTAGATTTTTTCATGCTTGTTAATTATCATGTATTGTCAAGTCAAGTCCTCATATACCATTGTCAATCTTTCACTCCCAATTAATCATTACTCAAATTCATTACTCTCAACTTACACTAATTTATTCAAACAAATTATTTATATCATAACTACCTGATAATTCATCCTAAGATGATAATACTATTGATTAGGAAAAGTGATCCTAGATCTAATTATATTAACTAGGATTATCTCCTTTTCACTTTGAATCCACATTCAAAATAAATTATTTTATGATTGATTTACTACCACAAGGGAGAGCCAACCTCCTTTGGTTTATGTTTTTCTTGAGTTGTAAAGGATATGAATTTGATGTGTGTTTTAATAAGCCTATTTGACATATAACCTTAGATCTAAAAATGTAATTTATCACACAAATGAAAATGGAAAGTACCAGAAAAGCATCAAATTTGAGACTAAGATACAAAGAGGAACATATGATAGAAATTTGGAACTAATTTGCAAGGTCAAGTGTATCGAGAGTCCTAAACTGGCTTCCTTCTTTTTTAGATCTGCAAAATCTGAGATGCGGGTCATAGTTTGCTCTATATTTTTTGGAAGTGTCTTTTTTTTAAACTCTCAAATCTGATCTACACACATGAAAAGAGTGGGAAAGGTTGTGTTGTATAGAGGCTTACCTAAGTCAAACCTCATTTTGGTATTTCTACGTCCATGTACAACAAATGATGATGATCAAGAGGGCATACTCTAGGTTGGACAGAGGCAAAAATAATGATAAACTGTCTAAAATGATAATTGATAAATGATAATGTTACCTTGATGTAAAATCCTTGAAGAAGCAATGTCACACCACAAGTTTCCACAAATGTTGATTGATGGATGCCTTGATTACTTGATAGATCTACAAAGGGTTAGTTCCCAAAACATAACTTAGACTGTTGAAGATGGCATATAAAGGAGAACTCAATACTTCTTCATAATTTGGCATTATTGATCATGATAGCTCCTTGCACATAATTTTCTTCATCAATCCATTTTTTATCATAGAACTATCATCATTGACATCATCATCAAATGATTCACATGGAAAATCAAGTCCATCCATGCCAATTTCATTGATAAGGCCAATCTCTATCACCTCATCTAGTCTCAAATAAATATCTCTCTAATAGCATATAAATTGTTGCATAATCTTTTTCTCATTGGTAAATAAGTGTTAATAACATACAACTACAATTTATTTAAATACTCTAAATTGAAGCCTAAATCTATTGCTTTCAAGCAATAATCATGAAGACACATATGAAGTTAGTGGAGCATAAATTTACTATTTTCTATTACTAGATATTTAGTTTTCCTTGCAAGCTTGATCTTGATTAATGAAAGTATTGTAGTAATGATGCTAATTATGCCTTTTATTTTCCTTGATTGATTTTGGAATCTTCAATTTTCTCTCCAAAATTGCTAGGATTGAAATGGTGAAAATGACTTGTATTTATATGTAATTATTTTAATTTTTTGAAAATCAAATACCAATAACTGACAAATGAAATTGGATTTTCAAATAATAAAATATCAACACAGACATATTCAAATTTGATCCAAAAAGGGTCAGACAAGGGCGTGGGGCGTCCTAGTCCAGACTCATCCTTTTTGAGGCTTTAAACATCACGGGCTAATACTAAATGCTTATTTTTCATTTTCATTGTTTGAATTTTTAAATATATTCATAAAACAAACAATTAAATGTATAATTAGATCCAAGCACATAAAGGGGAGTTAAACCTAATGTAAAATTGTCAACGGTGACAATTTTCGATGCTACAAATACACTAGGTCAAGTCTCATTGATAGATTGATAGAAATACATGTGAATGCATACCATGAGTGGGAGATTTTGAAAGTTTTTTAAATTTTACATTGCTCCATCGAACTTGAAAGTGATTTTGACAATCACTCTATCAGCCGATAGGTTGGTTGTCACAACCTCCCTTCTTCCTCATAATTATTTTCTCGTAGCATCTTCCAACCAGCATAAAAATGGGAGATTTGGAACTAATTATGGATATGCATCAAAGTCTTAGTAAGCATACACAAAATGTGGAAACATAGACAAGTAGCTAGTGACAGAGTGCCTCAAAGAAATGTCATCTCATGGTTCTGTCATGGTTATGGATATCCATCAATGCATAAAGGATAGAAGAATTTGTTTGAATGCTATTGCTATGATGGTTATGGATATCCATCAATGTATACATGATATGCATAAAATAGATTTGTTGATACAGCTTTAGAAAAATTTCAAGTAAATGCATTTGGTAGGTGGTAAAGCCAAATTCTATAACCTCTACCAATTTTGCCTCTAGTCCTGCCAATGTAACATTTGAGTCGAGAATGAGTTTTTCAAAGACTACAAGCATTCAAGTACTTTTGGAACAAGATAATAATAAACTAGAAGAGATGAAATCAATTGAATCCTCTTCACCATTTGATCCTTTGCAGTACCAGCAACAATCAACAAAATGGACAAAAACATATTTTCTCATTATGCTCAATAAATGGGTTGATTAGATGTCAAAAGGTGAGTGTAGGGAGAGATGGAAAAATGGAACCATAGACAAGAAAACTCTTTTTCATTTGAAGAGATAAAAAAATAAAGTGGGCAGGGAGTTGTTTCTCTTTAACTGGGGTTCATAAAGTTTCAATTGGATGGGTTCTAGGAAAATTCACCACCAACAATTTACCGTCAGGAAAATTCACCACCAACAATTCACCGTGGGAAAATTCACCGCCATGAAAACTTCACTTCAAAGGAAAATTCACCACCAGAAAATTCATCGCATTAAAAGTTTGCAATTAATTTTCTGTGGTGGTGAATTGCTAGTGGTGAATTTTCCTTGAGATGAATTTGTCATGGCGATGAATTTTCCCACGCTGAATTGTTGATGATGAATTTTCTGACATGAATTACTGGTGGTGAATTTACCTAATTCCAATTGAATGGAATTTGTTCCATATTCAATCTCTCATACTTCCAGGCTGTTATTTCAAATGATGATCCAACACAAAGAACTTTGTCCCCTCGGTTTGACATTACAAAAATATGGTTGACAGTTCACTACAAGGAATTTTGGGCACAAATTAAAGAAGACATTAAACTCATAGGAATGAATATTAGTCTTTCTCATTCTAGGCTAGATGATATTTTCATAGTTTATTATGCATGTTCTAGACTGATTACTTATATGGGATAACGAAACTTGAGGTTTCCATTTCTGCATGTAATTGTTACAAATTGTAGCTCATCCTCATGATGCGATAAGGAGGAGAAAGAAAATGTTGGGGTGGAAAGATGTTACTTTTATTTGTAACAAGGAGATGGAAGAAGGACCTTCTTAAATATTTGGATATAATTGATGCCTTCAAGAAAATTGTGGGTAATAAAGGTATTGGTTTAATATACGAGGATTTGGTCCCGAATTTAGTGAATTGAAGGCAAATAAACCACGTAATGGAGGAAATAGCTAAAAAAGATTTGTGTTGATGCTAGACTATGTTAAGCCAAAATTATAGTTGAGCATGCTTTTCAAAATCTGCAAACACTAATCTCAAATAAGGGTTAGTACCTACAAATCTCTCAAGAACACTCCTATGAAATACCTTGCAAATGCTCTAAAATGCAACAAAAGGATGAAAGGAAGCTACAAGCATTATGAAAGCAAATCACAAATTACCTATTCCATAGTGGATTGGTGTCACATGTGCTAGTGACCCTTTCCCAATCCTTGATCAAAGCTCAAGATGATAAAATGCAAATGGAGATGATAGAGTGCAATGGACAAGATCAAATCTCAAATGAAGAGAATAACCTTGCATAAAATTTTGGATCCATGAATGAGAATGAAGGCCTTCTTTATAGATTTTGTTGATGAGATATTGACCAAGATGGTGAATGTGGGACTAAAGATCCTCCAATGAGAAGATGACACTTGTCAAATGGTGAGTGGTTAATGGTTGTGCAAGATTTGGGAAGAGTGCCCATGAGAGGGAGAATTTGAATTCAAATTTGAGAGTAAATGCTAAGTGGGGGACAAGAAAATGAGCAATAAATGCAACTGTTGGAGGGACAAATCAACTTGCCTTTGAATTCAAAATTGAGGGAATATTCCCCATAAATGCCATGTTGATGGAAAATCTTGGATTTAATAAATCAATAATTGATTTATATGTGCAAGTGGCTAGATCTAGACAATGCAAGTGGGTGAGTATTTAATCAGGGTTAGATTAAATAGATGATGATTATGCTGATTTAATGTTGATTAGATGATTTTGACTTTTAAGACTTAAATACTTGTTTTATTTAAATCAGAAAAGGATGGAAGATGCATGTTTGAGATTTTAATTAAATAAAGCTTGATTTATTTAATTAAACTATGATTGAGCTTTTGATGATAAGAACCTGATTTACTAGGTGAATGGATGTGATGCATTTGATTTATTTATTGAGCGGATGAATATGCATAATGCTAATTTGACGTGTCTACATTTTTCCCCTACGTGTCTACATTTTGCCACTCTTTGAAGCAATGTACTTGTGCGTTGGTTCAAAAGAGTGACATCACGTCAAAATTTAAATTTTTATTTTTATTTTTAGGAGTTACTTATTGAAGAGGTACACACTTACATTGCCACATGAGGGTAATTAGAAAAGATTTGATTTGTGAGGTCCAGATCTACGATAGAAAGGTGGATGGTTATGGATGGCCGATACAGTGAGATGATTTTTAAGATGCTTAGAATAACAAATCTACTTATTATCCTAAACAACTTAAATGATGATATGATGTGATATGTTATGATTATGTGATGGATGTTTTATGCAGATGCTTAGACTAACAGATCTATATTATGATGATGATGCAAATGCAATGCATGTGAAATGATCGATGTTTCCTATTATGTATGTGACATGTTGATAGTTTTCTGGATGTAGGATGGATGCATACTAACAGTTTGTGGATGCAAGATGGATGGATGCATGATGGATGCATGATGGATGCATTGGCGATGAGATGATGACAAGAGGATCCAACAAGTCCACATAATGAGAGATGATGATGATAAGAAATGAATGATAGATGGATGATTTGCTTATCAAGGATTGGGATTTTCAAAGGGTCACTTACTTTATGTTTGATAACATGCTAAGTATGATGCATCAAGGTATGAAGGACCAGGATGGCGTTGTACTTAGTGTGATGGAATTTGACTCGACAAATAAAGAG
>VDFB02035038.1:0-12299 GCA_007258455.2 Sequoia sempervirens
ATATGCTATTGTTTTCCCTTGGTATTCACATCCTTAGAGGTTTCTAAGCATTGGATTAAATCTCAATTTGTCTTCTTGAGTAAACAATAGGAAAACCCTTGCCTTAAGTTCATTGAATTTCCACATAAAATATCTTGTGGGGTTTAAAGAAATTAAGACATTGGACATCTTAGTTTGAAACTTTAATCAAAGAGAGTGTTTTTGGTAAAATAAAGCCATTAAGCAAAGATAAGCAAAATGAATTTTCATGTGTGATTGGAGACTCACAAATCCCAAAGCAAAAATCATTGGAAATCCAAAAATTAATGTTCAAATGAAATCATTTCTTGGTTACAAAGGTCTTTAGGAAGCATTTGCATGCTCTTCAATACCTAGGTCTAGGAAAACAAAGTGTCTTTTTAGGTTCACCTAAGGATCAAAACAAATCAAACCTCTTTCATCCATCTTTCAAAACATCAAATCCATCTCACAAATCATCTTTTTAACAATCCTTGATACTATGCTTTGTGGCAAAAATCAAAGTCATCCAAAAACATTGTGACCAAGTCCTTGAAAACATTTATCAAAACACCTTTGGCTAGGAATGTGTAAATGCATCCTTTTGCATATCCTTAGTCAAAGTTATCCAAATCATCTTGCATAGCTTAGTATATGTAGATGAATCCTTCTCCATATGCTTAGCAAAAGCTATCATCTTATTTGAATAGGTGTGGATAGATGCATCCTTCTCTTCACACATATTCAAATAGTCATCCTTTGAATGAATCCATCCCTTATATCATTATCAAACATCTTAGGGTTCCTTTTGTTCAAAATCCAAAAACAAAATCAAAATCAAAGTCAAGGATAAAATCCCAAATCCAAAATCCAATCAAATTCAAGTCCTAAAGCCTAGTGTCTCATTCAAGATTTATCAAAAGCCAAAACATTCATATCATTCATCATCATATCATCACCTTTGATCCCCAAAAAAATCATCCTAAAACTTTCACTTTGGGACATAAAATAGAGATTAATCCAAAGAATCAAGAGATTCATCTCCCACATTCTCGAAGATTGATCCCCATTTTATGGTTCTAACTTGATCTCAATACAAGAAGAGTATGGAAGCCAACAAAGAAACACCCGCTTCAAGTGATCTTAGCCAAACCACTCCTGAAATGAATCCCATTGGGGATGGAAATCTCACAATTAGCCTTCCAACATCATTGCAAAACCCACAAGAGGAAACCCAAGGGGAGGATCTTACCTTTGGAATGTCTCACGAAGAAATAGTTGAAATGCTCCAAAATCCAGACAACCATAGAATCATCAACATCATGATGAGACTTAACCCTTAGTTGTACATGCTTGAACTAGCAAAACAAGGGGCCAAGTTGCCTTCGAATTTTGATGTGAGCACTATAGTAGAGACATCTTTTCCACCAATCTCATCCACCATCCCCATTTCATCTACACCCCCATCTCAAAATGTCATGGAAAATATCCCGCAAATCACAACATCATTTTCTCCAACTCAACCCAACATTAACAAGGTAAACACATTCCTCAATGCACTTCAATCACATCCCCTTGTGAATAACCAAAACTTGGATGCAAACACCACAGTGGAACAAAACATCCCCCATAATCCATTACACCAAAATGTTCCTCTCACTTTACATTATGAGCCATCATCAACATCTCTTCACGGGGCACCACAAACACCTCTTCTCACAAATTCACAAGAGGAGGGAGACATGTTCGGACCAGGGGGAATTTTCAACACCACAACACTCTTGCAAGGATTCACTCCCCTTACATTTCCACTTCTCCCACCATCACCATTGTCATCAACACCACTCCTTGGTTTAGGGCTTCCCCCTCTACCGAGTATCAATCAAAACAACATCCTAACCATCAATCAAAACATTTTTCCAAATGCTCAAAACTTATTGTTGACATCACACCAACAAACGACAAACACACAAGCAATGGAAACATCATCAAACACCCCCAAAACATTGCAAAGCATGGTCTCTCAAGGGCCAATCACATCAACAATGCCACTTACCACATCAACAACACTATCCACCAATCACGTAATCAACACAACAACACCATCCACCAACCAAATAATCAACACAACATCATCATCTACCACCATTCCAAATCCACCACCACCTCCACCACCACCAACGTTCACCACATCAAACCAATTTGACACAACATTACAAGCTGCTTTTCAAAGAGGATACCAACAAGTGCAGAAACAAAAAGACGTGCAACAAGCCGCTCAAGCTGCGCAAGTTGCCAAAGCCACACAAGCCGCATTACAAGTGCAACAAGCACAAAAATCCCAAGCTTTATTGCAACAGCAACAACAACAAGCCACCCAAGCCGCACAAGCATTACAAGCACAAAGAGTCGCTCAAGCACAACTTTTATTACAACAACAAGTCGCACAATTGCAAGCAGCACAAGCGTAAGCCCAAGCTCAAGCGCAATATCAATATCAAGCACAACAAGCACAAGCTCAAGCACAACTTCTTGCACAAGCAATGCAAATACAAGCATATCAGCAAGCACTAAAGCAATACCAAGTGCAACAAGAAGCAACAGAATTGGCAGCCCAACAACAAGCGTTGTGGGAACAACAACAAGTAGAACAACAAGCGTTGTTGGAAAAACAGCAAGCACAACAACAAGCAAAAATCCTAGCACAACAACAAGAGCAACAACAAGCATTATTCATCCAAAAGCAAGTAGAAGCCTACTTCACCCGCCACAACATACCGATACCATTGAACAATGCACCAACCAACCCATCCATCCAAACCATGATTGAAACACCTCAAAACACATCCATCCCACCCCCTGATCCCCAGAATGATATGACGACACAACTCAGGTTGCTCTCGCAACAAGTGCTTGACCTTCAATCAGGGAGGACAACCAAAATGCAAAGCAACTTGTGTCCCTATCCATTTGATAGGAGCCTAGACATGAAACCATTCCCTAAAGGATTTGAGATCCCTAAATTTGACAAATATCGAGGGACGGGAAACCCTGAAGACCACATCAGGGAATTCCAGGTTCATTGTATGGAGGTTGCATATGACGATACTTATCTGATGTTGCTATTCCCTAGGAGCTTAGCAGGAAATGCTATAGAATGGTTCTCTCGCTTACCTTCAGGAATTAGGACATTCGAAGAAATTAGAGATGCATTCATTAGAAACTATGCATGTAACATTACAATGGATGTTAGTCTCGAAGAACTATATGCTCTGAAACAAGGAAAGAATGAATCTTTCGCTTCATTTCTTCAACGATGGTGATCCAAGGCCAATCAGAGCAAATGGACCATGCCAGAAGAGCAACAAGTCAGCACAATCATTACGAACCTTGAAAGCCACTTGTCATTCCACCTCAAGGTTCAGGGAATCACCACCTATGATCAACTAATCTCCAAGGTGCTTAGCATCGAAAGAGCCCTTGCAACCCAACCCATCGAATCAACATCATATCACGAATCACAAAACAATCGCCCACCATCAAATTACAATGATAAACCTCGTACATGGGCGAGAAACAAGAACATCACTAATGATGGCGTCATCAATGCCAAGGTGGTCATTAGTGGTCCATGCCAAAATACACCAGCATCGCAAATCCAACCACAATGCCAAAACACTCATCACACAACATATCAACCCAACAATAATCCCACCATCAATAATGTCAATGACCAAAGAGGACCACCTCAATGCAAAACATACCCCAAATGAAAATACACTACTTTGGGGGAACCACTTGAGGACATCATGAAAAAGCTAATCGACGAAAAACTCATTCAAGCTCCTACATTTGAGAATTACCAAGAACGATGTCAAACCTCCTTGGTACAATGAGAATCAAGCGTGTGATTCCACAAAATCAAAGGCCACACCACAAATAATGGTGTATGAGACTCAAGAACATCATTCAAGATCTCATTGACAAAAGAATCATAAATGTGGAAGCACCTCGGGAATTGGGATCTTAAATTCTGCAGAATCCGATGCCAATCATGGCAACAAAGGGAATAACAAGGATAAAGGAAAAGGTAGTGTAAATCATGTATACGAAATGGTTGTTTCCAACCTCAATGAAAACTGCATGGTCATCACCATCAAAGGCACCCATGCTGAAGACTGTGGAGTCACCATCGCAGGATCATCCCAACCCAATAGAGTCCCTACATCAAGAGCCGTTTCGTATAGCTACAATTTTGTAGACCAACTCAAAAGAATGCCAGCACACATCTCCATCATGGAGTTGTTAAAAATCTCATCAGCGCATAAAAAGATCCTTGAGGAAGCATTAGCCTCATCTACCATCCCCGCAGACCTCGATGCAGAACAATTCCAAGCTATGGTCGGAAACATCATAACACCTAATCTCCTTACGTTTTCTGACCAAGATTTTCCCACCCAACCATCTCACAATCGTGCACTTCACTTAGAGGTCATTGTGAAAAAAAGCAAAATCAAAAGGTTCTTGGTGGATGGAGGTGCAGGTTTGAACATCTGTTCTTTTAGTCTCATCAAGCAGTTAAAGATATCAAAAGATTCCATTGATAAAGGGAAGGGCATCACAATCAAAGCATATGATGACCAAGAAAGAGTGTCTCAGGGCACAATTAAGCTCCCTATCCAAGTAGGACCAATGCTTATGGAAACCACCTATCAGGTCCTGGACCTCGACTTACCATACAACATTCTCCTGGGATGCCCATGGATCCATGCAATGTAAGCCGTAGCATCAACCTTCCACCAATGTGTAAAATTTACACATAAAGGACAAGAGGTTACTGTCCATGGAGATCCTAAGCCGTTTTCATACTGCAAGAACCTTGAAGCCAAATATTACAAAATCCCCCAAGTGCCAAAAAATGATGAGGGCCCATCCACATCATACATCGATCCCGCCACTCTCACATCCACTTCTGTGACAGAGACACCTGCCATTCCCACCATATCCAATATCAAGCTCATCATCCAGGATGACGGTTGAAGAAGTTATAGGCTCCCTAACAATGCTTTTGTGATAGGAGAGTTACCACAATCTCTAAGATCACGAGGATGCCCACAAGAAAATCAAGCTCCCACATCACAAACCTATCCTCAAAATTATCTTGAATTCACAAGGTGGGGAGACCTTGGCCATGAGGTAATTGAAGCAGATCCATCAAACATGTTGTATCGAGATGAAATACCGACACCTAAATTACCAATGGATGAAAGAAGTAGAGGCCTACACATGATACTTGCGATGGGCTATGACCGAAACCAAAGATTGGGGAAAAATGACAATGGGCTCTTAATACCAATCATGCCTGAGACACGACCTATAACAAATCTTGGTCTTGGATGTACCCCTTTGAGAATAACCATACGTGGCTGAAGTCCTCTGGTTAGAGCCGCTAATGTTTCTCCTTAGCCAGTCCTAGTACAAGTGCACTCCCCAATACGTGGTCCATAGGGACAAACATGCATAACTTTATCACTGAGCCCTATATTAGTAGTGATGATGAATGCCTTATGCAGGTTGTTGAAGATACCTGCATTGTATGATTGCCATGGCCTTTGGACGGTCATTCCATTTGAGATCGGCTTAGTCTACTGGACTGCCATTTAGCGAGGGACCATAGTTCTCGGTACATTTGAAATAGCGAAGCACTCGGAATTCATGGGGTTGAGGGATAACATTCAGATGGAGATCACCGAGGTGTGAGGGTTTGAGCACTGCCTCTCGCGAGGAAGCGATTGGTGTTAATGCATTAAAGTGAAAACTAGAATCATGTCGAATGCTTTGAGTAGAAAACCACAACTTTGTGGCATCTTTGACAAAATAGTAAAAAGAAAGGATGTATCAATGGTGAAAACTCTCACGAGGCACACGAAGATGAAGGATTCAATCTTCTCTAAGAGCTTCATCGAAGAGATTGCTTGATCTTGGCCAAAATACCTTCCTGATCCAACCTAAGGCAGAGGAGACCCGCATATCACATTCTATCGGAATCACTATTATCGAGAGAGCAAGAACTCTAGTAGCATTCCTAAGGAAAGACAAATAAACTTTTCATGGAGTTATGCTAATATGCTAGGACTTGATCCAAATACTGTGGTCCACCACCTAGCAGTGTATCCAGATGCAAAACCTGTCAGACAGAAGCTTCGCAAAATGCATCCTCAAATTGCTTTGTTAGTCAAAATGGAGCTCAAAAAGCTATTAGATGTGGGATTCATTCGACCAATTGATTATCGAGAATGGGTATCAAACTTGGTACTGTTTCAAACGGTAGCTAATGAGTCTACCGCGAGATTTCATAGATTTGAACAAAGCATGTCCCAAGGATGATTTCCCGCTCCCCAACATTGACATGATAGTAGACATGACAGCAGGGCATGAGATGCTATCGTTAATGGACAAATTTTCAGGATATAACCAAATCATGATAGCAAAGAAGACCAACACAAGGCGGCTTTCACTTGTCCATGGGGACCTACTCTTTGGAACATGATGCCATTTGGTCTAAAGAATCACGGGGAGCAACCTATCAAGGGCCATGACATATTCCATGATATGATTCACAAAATGGCAGAAGACTATGTCAATGACATCTAGCAAAGTCAAGAAAAGACAAGATCATATAGCAACCCTAAGTGCTATCTTTGATTAGAGGAATACAAAGTCGATTAAATCCCAAGAAGTGCGTCTTACATTTACCAATCGAATTAGCTGGATACATATGAGTCTCCGGAGGGTATGAGGTGGATCGACAAAAAGTCAAAGCACAATCGCGAGATGGGCTTTCCAAAGGAACTTAAAGCAGCGAGAATCTCCAAGGGCTCGATCCATTAGAAGGTTCATAGCACGAGGCGGACAAGCAAAGGTATTCACACACCTTCTCCACAAGGGGGTAGTATAGAAATGGGATACAAAATGCGAAGAGGCATTTAATAAAATCAAGGAATATCTACTGACACCTCCAGTGTTAATGCCACCTATCTCGAGAAAGTATTGATGTATATGTGTAAACCGCGGCGGCAACCCTAGAGCTCTTCTTGAGCATGATGAAAATGGAATAGAAAGAGCCATATACTATATCAGCAGGATAATGGTAGGTCACAAGCTAAATTACTCATTCATCGAAAAGCTTGCCTCGCAGTAGTGTTTGCATCCCAAAATTCAGACATTATATGCTGGCACACAAGATAAAGCTCATCACGAAAATTGATCCCCTTAAATATCTCTTATCAAAGGCAATGTTAACTGGCAGAATGGCAAAATGGGTCATGATATTATCAGAATATGACATCAAGTATGTAGAGAGGAAAGCAATCAAGGGACGGGTTATTGCAAATCAATTAGCAGAAGCACCTATGTATTTTGAGAATCCTCTTGTATCTGAATTTCCAGACGAATCCATCTTTAACCTCAACATTGCTGATCACTGGAAACTATACTTCGATGGTTCATATACACAACATGGATTAGGAGCTAGTGTCTTCTTCATCACCCCCCAAGGGGATTGCATACCACGGTCATACAAACTATTATTCCCTTGCACAAACAACATAGCAGAATACGAGGCTTTGACTATAGGTCTCAGGATAGCAGTGCAATGGAATATCATAGCTCTCAAGGTATATGGAGACTCTCAATTGATCATAAATCAAGGCAATGATGAATATCAGACTAAGGATGACAAGCTAACTCCATACAAGAAATTGGTGGAGACTCTCAAGGAATCCTTCATCGACATAACATTTGAGCAGATTCCAAGAACCAATAACAGAGCCGTTGATGCCATGGCTACAATTGGGTCTCTAGTAGACATCCCTCACAACATGCCGAAATACAAATTTCTGATCGAGCAGCTTCTTGTTACCACATTCGAGGTACCAGAATGAGAATATGTGTGTCAAATCATTGGTCCTGGCGATCCTTGGTATCACGACATCTATACATATCTTCGAATAGGAGTCTTACCCGTTGACCTACCATCAAGCCTAAAACAAACATTCATCAAAAAAGCATCTAGATTTTTCATCCTAGGTGATACCTTATACCGTAGAAGCATAGAGGGTACTTTACTGCGCTGTCTAAATGCCGAGGAGACATTAACTGCTCTAACTAAGGTTCATAATGGTATCTGTGGCTCACACTCGAGCGGAATAACCATAGCCAAGAAACTGCTAAGGCTGGGGTACTATTGGCCCACAATGGAGCGAGAAGCACATGATCACGCTAAAAGGTGTTTACAATGTCAGCAACATGGGGACCTCATCCATGCTCCAGCTCAAGAGCTTCACCCGATTATCACACCATGGCCCTTTTCGCAGTGGGGACTCGATCTCATTGGGAAAATCTCACCCACCTCATCCAATGGCCAAAAATTTATTATAACTGCAACTGAGTACTTCACAAAGTGGGTGGAAACCATACCCATGACCTATATCACTAGAAAGCAAATCTCAAAATTCATCCTGAACTATCTCATCTATTGTTATGTTGTCCCACAAGCTATTATTTCGGATAATGGCACACCATTCAAGAACCAGGAGGTTCGCGACTTGTGTGAGAAATTCAAAATTCAGCATCGCTTCTCCACCCCGTACTATCCCCAAGGCAATGGCCAAGCAGAAGCCACAAACAAAACCATCATCAAAATCCTCAAGAAAATAGTCAATGACGCAGGTCATGACTGGCACTTGTAGCTTAATCCTACCCTCTGGGCTTATCGAACCAGCATCTGCACACCCACTGGTGCCACCCCCTTCTCCCTGGTGTACGGATCATAAGCCATACTCCCCATTGAGATCGAGCTCCCATCCCTCAAAATATCACTGCAAAATCTAATCACTAATGAAGAATATCGGGTTTCAAGACTAAAGGAGCTGGAGTTACTACATGAGAGAAGGATCGATGCTTTGAATCACTTACAAGTCTATCAGAATAGACTCAAACGGAGCTACAACAAGAAGATTAGAAGCAGGACTTTCCAAGTCGGAGAATTGGTCTTAAAAGAAAATCAGAAGAATGTCCCAAATCCTAGCAGCAAAGGCAAGTTTGAACCCAATTGGTTAGGGCCTTTCATTATCATAGCAAGCTACAAATCAGGGGCATATCAGCTATCAACACTCGAAGGGGAACCTCTGCAGGAGCCCATGAATAGCTCCCATCTCAAAAAGTTTTATGCCTAATTCTTTCAAGGTATAGAACCAAAAAATCCAAAAAAATTAGAAAAAAGTCCTGAAAAAAGGTTACTTCGGCAAAACCTGGCAAACAGGTGTCTTGGTAACAACAAAAAAAAAATCCAAAAAAGCAAAATATCCAAAAAAATCAGAAAAAGGATCAAAAAAATCATCCTCTAGTGAAAACCACTTCGGTGGCACTTTGGGCAAGTACCTCAGTGAAAACCTGGCAAACAGGCGCCTTGTGTAAATAATCACTTTCCATCCACCAGGATCTTTACAGCTTGTTCATCATTATCCCTCCATTTCGCTTCCATCATCCATCTCATCTCCATTCATCACTCATCTACTCACATCCGCACCATAGCTAGGTCTTGTGCTCGTATCATGATCCCTCCTAGTACTACTCGGCCCATTCTCAAGGTCAGTTTGTCCTACCTTTATCGGGGTAGTCTATTGCATCACACTGGGGGCACGTTCTCATTGGATCAGATTCATGTATGGTCTTAAAGTCCTCAAAATCAGAAAATCAGAAAAAACCAAAAACATTAGAAAATCCAAAAATCCAAAAACATTAGAAAATTAGAAAATCCAAAAAACATTCGAAACATATCAAAATCCAAAAACAAGGTCATCTTGTTGAACTACATCGTCTCTGAGCTTGAATGTAGGCAAGGTTGATCTTTGATCATCCCCCGAGACATTTAGGTCAGTCCTATAGGAGTCCATCATAATAAACTGACATCTCATCATGTATATCGTCATCTGTAAATCAGTCAAGTCGTTAGTCGAACTACGTGGTCTCTACATGTATAACGTAGGCAAGGCTTATCTATTGATCAGCCCCCGAGGCCCCTAGGATAGGTCTTTAGGTTAGTCTCTTCGTCAAAATCTCGTAAAACTCCTAAAATTTTGAAAATTTGAAAAACAAAACATTTGTAAAATCTTAAAAAAATACAAAAACAACCTCAAAACATTGCAAAACTCCAAAACATCAAATATTTGAAAAAATCCGTCTGCCTCATCACAAGCTTGCACCGCCAATAAACACCATTCATAATAAATTGATCATCATCCTCAACTTGAGGGTGAAGCTTGATTAGAAACAAATTTCTTGATTAAAAGTAAATCTCAAAAATGTAAAGTCTCAATTCTAAATTCGATGCATTAAACAAGTTGGTCAAGTCTTTGTGTCGATAGTCCATTATCCAAGCAGGTCTCATATCAATCATCTGATAACATCATGTCCTAGGATGAATCCTTCCTACAAAGGGGCATTATTTATTAGAAAGAATACTTTGGATAAACGAAATAAGTGTCGCCATCCACTAACATGTCCTAGGATGAATCCTTCCTACAATGGGCATTATCGTTTGGCAATAAGTTTCGGTTATCATCCTTAGAAAACACATTCCTTTTGGTTACTTGAGTATTGAGAGCATAACTTGTTTGTGTACTTGGTCTTTTTCTTTTGACTTTATCTTATTGCACTTTCGATCGAGTTACTCGATGATATCGAACAAAGGATTTAGAGATAGGAATGGAAGTGCGATCATTATTGTTTTGTCTGGCATTGCTTGTTGGACATTCTTGTAAAAATAGCAGGTGAATACTTGCTTTGTTAGATATGTATGGAGGATGTTTCCGTAAACGTTATTGCATTGATTGGTTATACCTTTCCGTGTTTTGGTCGAGATGTTTTGAGGACTTCTAAGTGCATCCTAGCAAGGTTCGTTATGTAGCCGGTGTGAACAGAATACTCCTATCTATTTATGCGAGGTCAATTCCATCACACTAAGTACCAGCATCACGGTCCTTTATACCTTGATGCATCTTGAAGCGTGTTATCAAACATAAAGTAAGTGACCCTTTGAAAATCCCAATCCTTGATAAGCAAATCATCATCATTTATCATCATCATCATCATTTATCATCATCATCATCTATCATCATCATCTCTAATAAAGTCTCGACCAATCATGGACTTGTTGGACCCTCTTGTCATCATCTCATTTCTGTGCTAACATAACATTGCCAATACATCCATCATGCATCCATTATGCATTCATATTGAATCCATAAATCATCAGAATTCTGCATATCATCTCACATGCATCATCATTATAATATAGATCTGTTAGTCTAAGCATCTCATAACTCATCCATTGCATAATCACAGCATATCACATCATCAATCTCATCCATCTCACATCATATAATCATTTAAGTTGTTTAGGATAATATATATTTGTTATTCTAAGCATCTTGAAATCATCTCATTTGCATCGTCATCCATAATCATCCATTTTGAACTTCTTTATCACGAGATCGACCCTCAAATCAAATCTTTTCGCTCGATCTTTCGAGGGGGCAATGTACCAGTGTACTTCTTTCCGCTGGGGCATCCGAAAAATCAGAAATTTTTTGATTTCGATCGCGGCAAGTTATTCTTTGAACCAACGCAACAAGTACATTGTTTCAAAGAGGGGCAAAATGTAGACATGCAAAATTAACATTATGCATTCAATCAGATTCAGTCAAATTAGGTCTCACATTAGGCCCATTCATCACTTTCATCCATTCATTAAATAATCTCATTCCCTTAGGTCATTTATCGAATAAACATTATCATCAGCCTTTTAATAAATCAAACATCATCCCTTTAATTAAATAGGTCAAACATTTATTTAAATCAAATCCTAAATCATATTCCATCATTTTCTAATTTAAATAAATCAAATATCAAAGTCTTAAAAGTCAACTCACCTAATCAGCATTAAATCAGCATAATCATCATCTATTTAATCTAACCCTGATTAAATACTAATCTCACCCACTTGCATTCTCTAGATATCTCCAATTGCACAATAAATCAATTTTATTGATTATTTAAAAACCCTCATTTTCCCTCAACATGACAAGTCAAACATTGCATTTACTGCTGTTTTTCTTGTCCCTATCTCAAAATTTATTGCAAATTCAAATTCAAATTCTCACTCTCATGGGCACTCTTCCCAAATCTTGCACAACCATTGACCACTCACCACTTGACAAGTGTCTTCTTCTCATTGGAGG
>VDFB02035041.1:0-11699 GCA_007258455.2 Sequoia sempervirens
ATATTACAATTGAAAATCTGACAGTTGGACCAAAAGTTATGGCCCCAAGAAGTTGCCCCACTAAAAAGTGAATTTCATTTTCAAATATCTTCCTAGGCAAGAAATCAAATGGTGAGACTTTTGGCACCAAAACAAAATGGAAAGTTACACTTTCTAGAACATTCTAGGGTGGTTATTGGGTAAAATAAAAGTGTTAAGTGGGGGTTGTAGAAGGTGGCTCTATTAGTGCAAATTGTGGCTTCGAATAATAGATTTTCTTTCAGAGTTGATTTTGTTGTAATGAATCAAGCCCATAAGGCTATAGCATTGTAATTTATGAATCTGTAATTTCATTTTCTGAAAATAATTGAAAGTTAGTTATTTTTTATCTTGCATCTTTTGTGTTGGTATCTATTGTAGTGTTTTGCGTGGGTTTTGAGTGATGTAGCCCTCATCACTTAGAGAGGGATAAGGATTAGATTAGGATTTGGGACAAGTGTGAAATGATGTGTGACACATTCAATCAAAGATTAAGTGTGCGCACATGGCTAATGGGAGATTAGGAATATATTAGAATTAAGCTTAGAGAATGGAGGATGAGGGATGATGTAAATAAATAAATTAAATTTATTTATGTAATTCTTTAGAAGAATAATATTAGAATAGGTAAATAACTAGGAATAATTATTCACCCTAGGTCAGCTGTCATGCCTAAAATTTCTCGCTAGAAAAACTCAACAAATTTTTTTTTTTAACATAACTTTACATTGATTTCACACAACGTAACTTAAAAGAAAAAAAACTACACTATGTTAGATAACACTATATTGGGTGAGGAACAACTCAAGATTGATCTATCTATAAAATCTTGTTGTCCAACCCACTTAGTTGAATTTTTAAATATGCTCGACTTAATCATTCTATGAATAATATGTACTAATATTAAAACTCATATAATATTACTTTCCTTTAGCTGAAATAATAATATTAACCTCAAGGATATTATTGTTGCAAATCAAAATATTACTAAGATTATTTAGTCACATATATAGAGTAATAATATTATATTTTATTGGACAATATTAAATCTTATGTTAACTTAATCAATTATTTATTACAACTCTTGATCGATAACATTAATCTTTACTATTTATTACCCCATCTATCAACAACATAATTATTATTTATTAGTGATAATATTGATGACCCATATTTAAGTTTTAAGAGTTACACTGGTTATCATTTTTACTCCTATTTGTGCAGTTACCATACCAATGCCATATTCATTCAAAAATCAATTCAACCATTAGTAATAAAAAAAAAACTATTAATATTCTCCTTTCAGTTATTTCTTAGCCATATTATTATTAAGAAACAACAATTGATTCTCACGGGAAATAAGATTATTAATACATCATTAAATCGTGATAATATATAATCTAAATTTAAACATTCAAAATAATAATCTTGTTTTCATTTAATTCAAACAATACCTTATTTAACCCTAATTTAATATTGATGATAGTGCCACCATTAAATGGAATATTAATAACGATGTTTAATTCATATTAATAACAAAATTACTCACTTTATCTACTCAAGATAATAATACTCTATTGACCATACTAAAATTATTCTCCCTTGACTGGCTGAATGAATATTATTAGCAACTATTTAACTGGTAAAGTATTAATACTAACCATTTAACAGTTACACGAAATATCAACTATTAATACTATTTAACAGTACACCTCGAAATATTACTACTACTATCTTTATAGTGCTGCTTGGCTGCGCAATACCTTGACTACCATGATTTGGGGCGTTGGCATTACTTATTTATGTAAATTTTAAACTATTACTGCCACTATTTTGCTGCGCGTAACAAGACCACTTCCTCCTCACAAATTAAACTCCTAAACAGTTTTCCAGGAACTAGTTTTTTTTTATGGCAACGATTACTAAATTTTCTAGCAATACTTATAGTCCACATCGATGACATGATGGGTTATGATGAGGGGTGGAAGATTTGGAAAGATTCACGGATCTCAGAGTGATTTGGAAAATCTATGAGTATGGTGATTTGACAAACATGAGTGTTGAGTTTTCTTCAGACTTTAATATTTCCTACTACTACTCTTTACTCCTGGAGCGTGTACCAAGAGATACTTTTAAATACGCTCACCTCTTTTTTGACTTGAACATTAATGACTACGCTTCAAGTAGCCGGAGGCTATTTACACATATTAATGCTGATGATCAACAACCAATCTAAAATTTAGTCTTAATGATTTCTATCATGCTAGCGCCGTACTTATTCCTTCAACCACCTAATGTCTGGCTCCCTAGAGCGTCTGATAAGACATTTCATTCCCGACTAATGCACTCAACAGTAAAAGCTAAGTATTAATTCAAGGGGCAACATCTAGTTGACATATTACTTCTTGCCAGGTTTTGTGTTATGGAAAAAAAAACTTAATTGGACGGGCAACATTGATTTCAATCATCAAACAAAGGTCTACAACAAAATTTTCCAACATCTCTTCCAAAATCCCCTCTCCCCCCTTTTCTTTTGATCAAAATGGTAAATTGTTCAATTCTTAGTCGATGCACAAAAGATTCATGGGCATGCTTGACCATGTGATGCGTTTGCACAAATCTGGGGGTAAGTTTTCTTACTACAGCTCCAGTATCTTAAAAGCTCTCCCAAATTTTTTTCGCATTTATTTATTTTCAATTTTTTTTTTTAATAATAATTGAAATGTATATACAGAGGTGCAATGGCTTTGCAGGTTAGGCTTGGAGTTTTAATCAATCCCCTTTTCATTTTCCTTGCTGCTGAAATTTACAACTTTGAGAATACTGGGGAAAGGGCTTGGAATGCCATAAGAACTTGGTTCCTTTGTTTATATAATTTGTACACCAACAATGTTTCCTGCTGTTGATAGGTTCACATTTTTATTTATTTTTGATGACAGGAGAAATGCTAATTAAAAGAAACGATTCTTCTTATACTAGTTGATCTATTTTCGTCCATTATTATTTTTATCTATTTATTGATGCTGTGTAAAACAATGAATATGAGAGATGCATGCATAGAACAAAGGTCTATCATTTCATACTCTGTTTGATAATAACCTGTTAAAATAGTAAAAAAAATCTGTTTGTTTCTATTTCTGCCTGGGAATGTTTCCCACCATTTCTGTTTTAGCTTCTTTTTGTTTGAGTTGGGAAAGTTTCTCAATGTGGCTGAAGAAACTTTTCGTAGTTTGCTGTATATATTTCTTCTTCTATTCAAGGCTGCATATTTTATGAGTAATTAAAAAAAAAAAAAATAATAACTTAATAATTATTTTCCTTTTAATTTAGAAACATTAATTATATAGATACATATATAGTATATGTAGATATTATATTAAATAATCTTATACAAAATTTATCACTCTTTATAATTAAAATACAATATATATATATAAATACATATCAAACCATGTACTAAAATCTTGTTTTCTCAAAAACATATAAGCATTTATTGAAATTTAACAATTTGTACTTAAAGCTATGATCAAAGGTATGATTTCTCTATTATATTACATTTTATTTTATTTTTATTTGATAAAAAAAATGCAGATTACAAGATGAAAATGCAGTTTAAAAAAAATTGTAAGATAAATGAGTACATGCCATCACAGTATAGAGCTGATTTCAGCAAAACAGTGCAACAAGCTGGAGCAACAAAATACACTTGAGTAAGTCTACAAGAACAACCATACAAGCAGCAAGGACAGCCAAAATACAGTGCAGCAATATGTTGGAGACCTTTGAAGAACAATAACAAATCAACACTAAGTTGGAACCATCAACAATATACGTATACGTATACATATGGTAATAGCAGAATTTACACAATGGCTCCCCTTACATGTATTTCAAATTTTCAATACTATAGCTACACCCCTTTTTTTTTTCCTTTCAAATGAGAAATCACTAACTTCATTCCTCCTATTTACATTTCTCTAAAGATGGGAAGCCACATGGAGGTTGCAATAACTTTTCTTCCTCTTGTATCACACAAACTCACTTTGATGAAAAGAAGATTCCCAATAAAATAAAACTTTCAAGGATTATTTTCAAGAGCAAGAGTATAAATCTTTATTTGAGGTATGCCAACGAAATGAAACATTAAATAACCAACTTCAAGTATATTGGTAGGATTCTCAAATAGATACAACCCAATAAATAATAAACAAAAAGACAATTTCTCTTCATTCTTTCATTTAACAATAGAATGCCAACATTCCACATTACAAGAAATATTAAGGAATACCATGCATAACAAACAAATTAAAAAAGCTTTCTCTCCACCCTTCCACAATGGCCTCATGGAGCCTCGTGGGCTCTAGCCATACCCCCGAGCAAGTAAGTCTTCTAACTCCAAGATGATGAATGGAGTGTTTTTTTTTTCTTAGAAGGGATAAGAATAACTTAGCACCAATTTCATGCATCTAAGTTCTCTAATTTCTATTCTCTACCATGAACCATACAACATATCACCTTCTTACAACAATCAAACAAAGGGGAAAGAAAGTAGGGAGAAACTTATCTCTTTTTTTTTCGATGAGTTAATTAAACTCTTCTATCTTTCTCCCTCTCTAAGCTAAGCCATCTTGATCACTCTCTACTATCTCCATTAGAGTTATCCAAAAGGAGAAATGGGTAATACCCTCCTCCCCCTTCCTCTCTAAGATATATATGATTTTCAACTTGCATCCTTTTTTTGGATGGAAAAGTGTGGAGTGTACCTACCTCCATCAATTAGAGTCTTTTCCACATTAAAGAGGAACATGCACTTGGACAACCCCTCCATCACTGTCTCATCCTCCCCTCAAAACTCGTCCTCTCCCATCATGAGGACTTTTGAGGGTCAAATCATGTCCTTGAGCACTATTATATTCCCGAGGCCCTACCATTATGGTATGAACCCTAGGGGGTTTCTTTGTGCATCCAACCCAGAAATTGATAACAACCCTCTTAAAATACCCACTCAAAGTTATCCGAGTTTTACACTTGGATAAAGGGTTTCTAAATCTTGCGCCAACTTACATCTCACATGACCTAATTAAATACCTTTCAACCCAAAATAATAAACACAACAACTCTATTTTCCTTTCGAGGCTCTAAAATGAAATCAAGCACATAACCACAAGAGGATGTCTTTCAATTTGTTGTTCTCTTTCCACTTACGCCTTCTCCTTATTTAAGACACTTTCTTCCACACTTTATTACCAATGAAATCATAAATATGTCGTATATCACCTAAATTTGGTAGGTGAAATAAAGATATGTCATTACAATAATTTCATTAAAATTCTAATTATTGTTCGTAGTTTACAAATTGCTAATACCTTCATGGAAATAATAGCAAGATATGTCAAAATAAATACAAACACATTGTCTGAAACCATATTATGCATTATTAAGAAATATATCTAGCTTAGCTATTAGGAGAAATATATAACAAAATTAAGATTGTATTATTCATATGTGAAGCGGGGTCTTACATCCCCATCCCCTTAGCTTAGACTTCCTCTTGGAAGTCGTTAAGGTTATAGCAATGCACATAGATCTATTAGAGGATGAATTACTTTACTTTCTTGATGAAGAATTCATAACATCCAACTGTTAAGCACATATTAAATAAATCTCTTTCATGAATCAAACATTTAAATGCCCAGAACAAAATTTTCCACCATAGAACATTTATCCAATATAATCACAATATAACAAATGTTAGTAGTCATCAATGTAGTTAATATTCTTGAGATCAACATATGTCCAACACATAAACATCCTTGGATACCCTTCAAGGTTCTCTTTTGCATTATAAACATCACTCATGATGTTAGAAAATAATTCATGTCTCAAGAATAGTAGTCTCATTTTTATTTCACTTTCTTACTCACATAATAGTTGGGTATTTCCACATGTCATTTATTTACAAATTTACCCATACATCACAATAATTACACATAATTCACATCACAAGGTTCAATGGGGTTTACAAGGATGGTGATTCTTGGATACCATAGCCATTAGGAAAGATGGTCTCAAGGCCCTTCTCTAAGGACCCTTCCATACATCTCCTAGGTACCTTCCCTTGTTTGTGTAAGGCGTTAGCCTCCAAGAGGAAGGTACAAAAGAATAATCATAGAACTAGGGGAAGAATGGATTAATGACCATCCCATACCGGTCCCATTTACAACCCCTTTCAAATAATTCATAATTCCCTCATGCGTTTGCTCCCCTATACAACCTGCCAGGGAACCCCCGGGATATGGCAGTCTTATAGATGTCACATTACACCACACTTTCCAACAGTTATCAAAACAATAAGAAGCCTCAAACTGAATAATATAAAATCATAAACCAACATTTCAATAAACAAAAAATTAGAAATTCAGGAGGAAAACTAAATAAAAATTAGTTGCAGCTGCATTTTATCATTCCAATATTAATTTAAAAACATAAATTAAATATGTCCTTGAGGCAATGGACTATGACAAATTTCAAATGGCTAAATAGCCCCAAGAAAAGAAATGTTAAATTTAACACTGCTAGCATAAAATAAAATAAAACAACAATTTAGAAATTTCCAATAACAATAGAACCTTCACATTACGAGCACCACATGACTTTGATAAAGCCGCCTAAGGAGAGAAGGGGAATGGTGGTTCTCTAACCACATAAGTATAATAGCATGCAATAACTAGTGGTTCCTGACCACATAAATATGATAGTGCACAATATCATGGTGGACTCATCCACATAGCATCAATGCCCTGCATTGCTGAAGTATCCAAAATTTGTGATCAATATGGCCCAAGTAATTCCATCCTTTACCCATGGGTTATAGACGTCAAGGAGTGGGTCTGCACTACGAACCAACAAGTGTGGTTCTCATATATGTGGGGAACACGCCCAAGGGAAACCATGAAGTTCCCACTTGCCTCTCTTACCCTCAACCCCTATTTACACTAGCAAGCATCTCAATCATGTAGGGAGCCGATGCCAGGGGTACATTTGCTTAACAAGACTTACACAAAAATTACTTCACATTTATTTAGTAGAAATCCACACATATCATGTTTCCAATTATTTCACAATTAACTTGATTACACAAAAGGACCATCACAAAGGGTACACATAGGGGTACTTGACACCCCTCACCCTTATCCCAATTCAAATACGCCAGATCTCGCTTGGCATAAACACATTATGGTTTCACATGACACAACACAATACATTTTATGATATTCACCATATTATAGAACCAAGACAATTCACTTAAATGCATCGTGTTTTCTTTAAAAAATATTCACTTTGCTTCTCACCTTTAGAAATATTTACTCAATTTGCATAAGCACAAGAAATCACTAAAAATGTGCAACTATAGCTTAAAAATATATGGTTCACCACATTTACCATCTTACTAAGTTAGTGTTTGACATCACATAAAATCAATATTGGTTTTCTATAGTTACCCATATCATTCTTCTTCTTTTATTCAACTATTTTTGTTATATTCACAATATGTCAAAACGGGTAATTCCACTATATTTTTCACAACATATTAAAGAAGCTTTCCTACTTAATAACAAAATATAGTCAATCCTTTTTGTTTCAATTTCACAATATGGAAAAGTAAAGAACATTCAAAGCATAAAAAGATTGATAAATCATTGAATAGTAATCAGGTCATACCTCATTAATACCTTTTTTCTAAGTTTGAACCATTCAATCACATGTTATAATCATCATTTTATAACCATAATTATTCCTAACTTCATAAGATTCAAATACATGCAAAGAGTAGAAACTAATACATCTACTTCTTCTCTATTGCATCTCAGATATATATGTTTTTCTCTTTAAAGTTCTAGGTAAAACACAACACTGGTTGCTTCTAATTTATTTCTATTTATTTTGATGCCCCTATCCATAATTTAATTGGACACAATCACTTAATTTACCTAAAATCACACATAATTCATTACTTAATAAAGTAATGGTTTTCTCAATTCTAAATTTATCCACATCTTTTAAGAAAAACACCTTCTTGCATAGGTTATTAATTTTCAGCTAACATTTATCCTTTCTTATTTTTTCTCTTACAAGTTATTTAGTTCATAACAATGTACAATAAAAGTAGAAATATCATGTCCTACATAAATTTTTTAACTCCATTCCCATATTTTGGAAAGGTATTTTCACAAGGGTCTTACTTTTTATTTATTTCCAAGGGAATTATTTAAACACTACATTAGCTAAATTCCAACAATCATAACTTAGTTATAACCTCCTACACATCTTCTCTACCCAACAATAACTAGCCTGATTACCATGTTTTCACTATTTCTAGTTGTATCCCACATAGGAATCTAGTTACATATCTAAGAGTTTGATTGGATAGATGAAAATTTAATTGGGTGCAAAATGTTGACATCTTAAACACATAGAAAGGCCCATACCTTGGGTGTATTCAATTTCATAAAAAATAAGTGGTTTACTCCTTCAAGGTTAATTGAATTCTCAGCTAGATCTAAAGAAAAAAATTCTCTTAATGAAAGTTGGACATCATTAGACTTATAAATTTCTCAAGATTAATAGTTTTAAGTATTTACTCTTAATTATGTTCTTCCAAATTTTCAATTTGTCAATTCTTTAAGAAAACATTTTACCATTTCTTTACTACTAGGTTGTTCACTTTTTTTTATTACCCCTTGGATTCTACTCTTTCACTTACCTGTTGATTAATATTAATAATGATATAACTTAGGTTGGCTTAGTTGTGTAATATTCAGCTATGCTCCCACTCGAGGGTTTTATTAGTCCAGAGTACCCTTAAATCCTATTTCTATGCTTATTGCTTAACCTTGATTTACATTTTGGGATGGGTGTTTATTTCTTTCTTAATATTTCCTATGTAGAAAAAAATTATAGTAATCACAAATTTAAGCAATAGATCACTACAAGGAGTCTTATGTTACATGGTTACCATTACTTAGTCCTAGTTATGTTTTAAGAAAATCCATAGTCTTATTGGTTTAGTCATGGTCCCACATGGAGAAAGGTGAAAAGGGTCCAAAACTCAATATTTACATAGAGCATCATATGATCATTTCTAACTCAATGCTAAAATTAGTAGAGAATAATATTCACATATGAGGATGTCAATTGACTAATATTTCATAGGTGGCTCCCTCATTCCCAACAAGGTTCCAAAAGAGAGGGAAAGATGAATGCATTACACATGTGTATAATAAGGGTTTCTAATTATTTAGAGTTGGTCAAACATGATATTTAATCATATTATTGAAAACAAAGGTATCAACTTAAACTCAAGCATGATTCCCACAAGTTATTTTTATTTCATAAGCTGACATTTAACTTTTTATAAGGCCCAAAATTATGAAAGGATGTGAGGGGGATATTGAATAGTTTAAGCATTTCTTAAGATGTCATCCTTCAATTGGCCAAATCACCATGTTTAATCTATCACATAAATATCATGATTAAAGAACTTTCTTAAAGAATCCTAATAGGGTCAATTTGATCCTCTCCACCAAATTTGTAAACTAGTTTAGTGAAAATTAGTTTTGCTCCCAATCATTCATTAATATTGCTTTTACAAGTTTACCTAACTATCATGAACCATATCATACATCTTAACCAATCACACAATTAAGGCCCAAATAGCTTCCAAAGTCCCTGGAGTAGCAACCTAAGGCTCTGATACTAAGTGTCATGCCTATAATTTCTTCACTAGAAAAACTCAACAATTTTTTTTTTTAACATAACTTTACACTGATTTCACACAACGTAACTTAAAAGAAAAAAAACTACACTATGTTAGATAACACTATATTGGGTGAGGAACAACTCAAGATTGATCTATCTATAAAATCTTGTTGTCCAACTCACTTAGTTGAATTTTTAAATATGCTCGACTTAATCATTCTACGAATAATATGTACTAATATTAAAACTCATATAATATTACTTTCCTTTAGCTGAAATAATAATATTAACCTCAAGGATATTATTGTTGCAAATCAAAATATTACTAAGATTATTTAGTCACATATATACAGTAATAATATTATATTTTATTGGACAATATTAAATCTTATGTTAACTTAATCAATTATTTATTACAACTCTTGATCGATAACATTAATCTTTACTATTTATTACCCCATCTATCAACAACATAATTATTATTTATTAGTGATAATATTGATGACCCATATTTAAGTTTTAAGAGTTACACTGGTTATCATTTTTACTCCTATTTGTGCAGTTACCATACCAATGCCATATTCATTCAAAAATCAATTCAACCATTAGTAATAAAAAAAAAACTATTAATATTCTCCTTTCAGTTATTTCTTAGCCATATTATTATTAAGAAACAACAATTGATTCTCACGGGAAATAAGATTATTAATACATCATTAAATCGTGATAATATATAATCTAAATTTAAACATTCAAAATAATAATCTTGTTTTCATTTAATTCAAACAATACCTTATTTAACCCTAATTTAATATTGATGATAGTGCCTATAATGCCCTCAGCCTTGGTTACCGTTAACACAAAGTGTAAAGAATGAAATTAACCGAACAATTTTTTTTTTAAGATATTTAATTTACACAATTGCCATAAGGTTTCCAAGACGACGTTACTTAAACCTAACAAATAAACTCAGCACACTATCATAAACATAAGTACAAATTTAATGTCATGAATGATCCAGTTTACAAAACTTAATACAATCGAATATCCATATATCCAGATTACATGTGAGATTTTCAATAAATCTCAATACATCAAAATGATGGTACAATGAGAACACTCTTATAGAAGAGGTAAATATACAAAGTAGGTAGTGATCATATCACAACTGACATCCATATCCATGAACATGCTTCGCATCCACTATCATGAACAAAGAAATAACTGGAACCAGTTGCAAGCATAGAATCATCTGCAAGAAAAACCAAGGAAGGTGTAGCACGGTTTCCTCCCAACCACATGGAACCCGAAGGTCCACTCCCTTCGTGCTAGGAGATAATGACAGGTCCACAAACAATGAAAACAGAACATTACGTTATGTGGTTTACAATTCACATCACGACATAACGATATCAAATCATAACAGATAAAATCCCAATAACAAATCACAACTTATAGAAATCTTAACGCAAAGATCACCATCATGGTATAGACTAAGAGTGTCATCACACTGTCGGGATAGGTTACCCTGGTGAATCTTCCTAGACTACCGGCCCTCTCCATGAGTTACCCTGGTAGTCTCTACCAATTCTCAGCCCCTATGCAGACTAATGTGGAGTCATTTCATCTTTCGAGAAGACAAGATGATGACTAGCCATTCAGGCCTTCTCAGCCTCTTCTCAATCTAAACGAGCATTAAGTAAGTAGGCGAGGCAAACTTTTATCTGAGTTAATGTTTAGATCTACCCAACCCCTAATGCATTAGTTAGGTTTTCACTGAATTAACACACCTACAATAGGTTACCCAGACAATCTCTTTAGGATTTCGGCCCCTACCGCAAGCCACTCTTTCAATAACATGACTCAACATAAAATTCTAGGGGTAGCTTCCAAGCATAAAGATCAAAACAAAAACGTTTATG
>VDFB02035042.1:0-19095 GCA_007258455.2 Sequoia sempervirens
ACATCATGTCCATCATGTTATCATGCCTGCGTCTAAACTCCTCCTCTGTAATATCACCCTCTGCATGTGCCTTCCCTGTATCCCTAACTGTCTCTGTAGGAATCTCGCGATCTGCCATTAGGGTTGCAACACTGTTTTCACTGCTGTTAGAGCTGGATCTGTGAATACCTAATATACCTGACACTGTCTCACCTTCTGGAATCGGTGGACCTGTCCAATCTTCGGCTCTGCCTGTCCCTACGCCCTTAATATAATGAATAGTATCTCTGCTCATGAAAAAGCAACTAAAAAGCACACTGTATTCTGAAAAAGCAACTGAAAAAGCACAGGATGGCAGGAAATCTGTGCTCTGATACCACTGTAAGAACCCTGGTGGTTCTCAACCCAAAACCCTGACTGAGATTTGTTTTGTTTTGCAAGTTTTGTAATTTTTGTGTTTTTGAGGTTTTTGCAAAATAACAATAAAGCTGCGATTTTCTAAGAGAATTGCTAATAAATTCAAAACTAATTAAAAAACCCTAAATAAGCTTTGGAAATGTCCAGAGAAGCCAGGCGCATCAATTTATTTCATTATCAGAGCATTTACAATAGCAGCAGAGTATATAAGAATGAAATACGAATTTATTACAAAGAACCTGATATCCTCCTTACAGGCGCCAGCAGAAATAATGTAGTACGGCTGAAAGAATGAATGATTCTCTGACCTCTGAAGACATTGCAAAACCTCCAGATATCCAAGGCGCTATGAAACCCTCTGCCAAAGACTGAACAATGAATGCGTTTCTTCCTGAGAGAGTGGTACGGCCTTGAAGGTACAGAAAAGTACGACCTGCTGCAACAGCAATAAATAATATGGTACGGCCCCAAATAAAGTGTCAGATCTCTGAAGAAAGACTCTGAAATATTCGCCTCAGATGCTTGATAAATAAACTCTGTCAATCTCTGAATAAATGGATCAATAAGCTCAATCTGTAACCCCTGTGTGAAGTCACCCAGATGCAAGCTTCAGCTGGTATTGCACAGCCTCAGTCTGCCAATCTCTGAAGAGGTATCGTTCTCCAGAAATGATTCGCCTGCTGAAACCCTAGGGTTTTGCAAACTCCAATGCTCAGAGCAAATAAGACAAATTAGAATATCATCACATAATGGCTCGATTTGTCCTTTCTGAGAATATATATTGCCTTTGAGAAATTCGACCCAACACAATCTTTTAATAATTATTTAATAAATGATTAAATTCGCCCTTTTTAAACTTAGGAGAAATAATAAATAATTAAATGGCGTCTCCTTAAGTGAATAATAATTATTCACTTTATCAAATATTAACTCTTTATTATAAAGTATAAGAAATACTTTATAATAGGCCAAATTAATTAAATATTTAAATATTTCAATAAAGTGACTTTAATATAAAGTCAAAATATTAAATATTCAATAATCATTAAATACTCCTTATTTCTCTGTCTGATCACCGAACTGAATAACTGGGTCGACTCTGAGCTGAATAGTTGAACCAGGTGCCCTGCCCAAAATAGCAGCTTCCGCCTGACCTAACTTTCTAAAATAGAAAGTTTAGAAATGCACTCGGAGATTACCGAAGGCCTTTGAAACAAGCACGCAATATTGGAGCGCTACCAACCAGCGAGTAGCGCCTCGGATGATCCCTCTGCACACAGCTGTCGACCCTACGAGGGGATCGAAATAATAGGCTAACCTCGTCACCGGCTACTTGACTAGGATGGGGACATCACACATAACCATCATGAAGACAGTGTTGCAAATGACCCACAAGGCCATTATGTAGCTCATTTGGTATATAGTGGCAATGAAGCAAAACATGTATTATGTCAAATAGGCAATCACCAACTTTGTAGTTGAATGAATCAATTCAAAAACAATGCACACAATCTACAACTTCATCAATTGACATCATCTATGCTTTGTCATGTGGTTTGTAGGTCTCCACTACAATAGGTTCTTGGGAAATTCTTTGTTTCTTATAAGGAGTTTCCAAAAGCATATTGCTCAATTAGTTGTTGGATCAAAGAGATTGTGTATTCAGACTGTTTAACTATATACTAGGTTAGAAATGTCAAAGGTAGACAAAAAAAAATAGCACATATACCTCAAGAGCTAAAACAAAAAGAACTTCAACAATTCATTACTCACCTTGAGCTGCAAGAATGAAAAAGCTGTAAGGTTCTCCTTTAATTTAAAAAGCTACATGATCTAGACCCTGTGGAACAGAAGCAAAATTGCATTGTCAATGCATATGACCATATTTACATGGGCCAAAAGGGCAAAAATTCATAGCCTCTATCATTGGCATTCTAGTCTATGGAAAAACTACACAAAATCATATAATGCAAAGTGCAACTATTCTTGATCAATTGCAAAGGAAATAAATGAACATAAATGTAATAGGGAAACTTGAATTTTTTGAAAACTATTTGCAATTGTTTTTGTTTTTGGAAAAATAATGTTATCTACAGTAGCTTAAGTTGGAAGCATGTTGTAGTCAATGTGCCAACTGTCTACATTAGGCTGGTCCACATATAAACAGTTAGCAGATTGAGCAAAACAAACTGATAAGCTGTGACAAGTAAGCTCATCATATTCTTGAAATCCATTATCCAAAATTACTCTCCGTAGTAATAATCACGAGAGCCATCTTGCAGAGGATTTAGCTAAAAGCGATTGAGCTTAAAGGTGCAACAAAACCATTGTGAAGACAATGTAGGAAATGGTCCACAATAGAGGATGTTGCAGGAAACTACTATTCTAAATGCAACTTCTACATACAAACGCAAGAGAGCAAAAAGTGTTATCTCACTGAAATCTGTTATGTATATAATAGTCAGCATGCCTTTGAGCTGTACAGTTCAACAAAAGTGCAAAACACTTAGTTAATTATCACATTTCAAAAGACAGCAAAGAATTTTCCTCAATTGACGAATCCTAAGGTGTATCTACCACTACAGATTTCAAAGCGAATATGTTATGGCATAGCTACAACTTACAAGTGTTCTATAGATATTTTGATTCCTTGATTTTGTTATGCACCGAAGTGAAAGTGTATAGAACACTTGTAACTATTCCATGACATATTGGCTTAAGAGGCACCCCGTCTCTCTCTCTATCTATACAGACCTATATGGTAGACATATATGCATGTGTGTGAATGTTTGTATATATATAGAGAGAGAGGTTCACACATACCTGGTAGATATGTATGCAAAACGTGGAAGCATAGACAATGCACGTGAACTGTTTAACAAAATGCGTCAAAGAAATGTAGTCTCATGCCACCCTCTCTTCATCTCTTTCCCTCTCTATATTTGTACAGTCATAACAAAGTATTAGTAGCTTAAAGAATTTCATTCATCAACATTTCCTTTTTACAAATGTAAACTTTCGCACGAAGTATCTTCTAACACAATGATGTTAATGAGAGATTTCAAACAAATTCGATTCAAATCGAGCTTGTCAGATCTTCTAAGTTCTATGTATGTAGTGCAATTTGACAGGAACTTTACAAATTTTACTAGCTTTAGTAATTTATTCAGTACACAAAACAGGGAAATAAAAAATAATGAAGTACAAATGCCTTAATATTCCAAGTAAACATCTAAGTGGACAATACTCATTCCTAGGAACAAAATACAATAATATATGGTAATGGCTTGAATTTAACAAGATAATTGTAAGAGACCAGGTGTCTCTCAACCCCAAACCCTGACTGAAATCACTGATTTTTGTTTGTTTTGTAATTTTTAATGTTTTGATGGGTTTTTGCAATAAACAGGAAAGCTGCGATTTTACTCTAAAAATGCTTAAAAATTCATAATAAATCTAAAGACCATAAATATGCTTTGAAACTGCTCAGAAGATGTAGGCGCATATCTTTATTAAGTTTCCAGAGCACATACAATGTATAAAATGAACATATGAAGGAAATACAACTTTATTTCAAAAGAACCTGATTGCTGTTGCAGCCACGTGAAAGAATGAAAGAAGATAGTACGGCCAACTCCAGGACATAGATCTCCAAGCACAAAACAAAGAGAAATCTCCAGAAACCCCAAAGACGAACCACCGTGGACAGAGGTCGAACCAAAGGTGTGTTTCTAATTTACAATGAAAAGTACTTTCCAAAGAAGTAGGGGCACGGCCTCAATAAAGAACAAATAAAATATATAGTAACGCCTTTGTTGAAAGTAGAAGCTGCATCCCCTGTGGAATGATCTCTGCAAGTGCTGGCTTCCGCCACAAATAACCGATGATTATCCTCCGCAAAACTCTGCCATCAATTGGATCAATAAATAAACTCAACCGCGAACTGCGGTGAAGTCACTACAGACAACTTCAACTGGTATTGCATTGCCTGCTGATCAAGACGAATGCTCTCCAAAATCCACTGTCTGCTGAAACCCTAGGTTTTGCAAACTTCAATGCTCAGAGCAAAAAGAAGACAAATTGAATAATCAAGACATAAGAGTTCGATTTGTCTTTAGCTGTGAATATATAGCTTCTCTTGAAAATTCGACCCAAAACCTCTTTTTAATAATCATTTAAATAAATGATTAAATACACCCTTTTGACTTAGGAGAAATATAATCAATAACTCCATGCTTCTCATCAATAATGAATAATGTAAATACTCATTCACATTATATTAATTTTTCCACTTTATTATATATAATAAATACTTTATAATACTTTTAATCAAATATTTAAATAAATTAATAAAGTGATTTTAATATAAAGTTGTTGGTTGAAATTTTGTATTCCTCGAGCTGGCAAAATTCCAGAGAGAGAGAGAGATTTCAACCACAGCACGTGAGTTAAACTCTCCTAATTAAGGGAAGGCCCCCCCTTTAACTAAATAAAATTAAGGGTAGGACAGCAATCGTTCCTCTTGTTTCAGGAAAGATTACGTTCTTCTCTCTTCACAGAAAAGGCACAGTAAATGTTACTAAAACTTGTTACAACAGCTACACAGTGAAATTAAGAGAAAGGAAATAAAGTTTCCTGAAAGCGCAAAGACTTCCGTTATTTCCTCCGGGACGGGAAAACAATTCGATAAGCACAAAGTCTTAAAGAATGAAATCCTATCAACCTTTTTTCAGAACGATTACTTTATAGAAATATACAAGATAAAACAGCTCAAAGACTGTAATTATAATGCATGCTTTCAACTATTCTAAATGAGAAATACTATGAGCGTAAAGACTTATAATTCTTCTCTATTTCTAACACTAACTAAGAATTCAATTCTCAGATTTACAGCACAAAGACTGCAGATATTTAAATTGAATCTCTCTTCAGCAATCTTCAACAATTCTCAAGTAATCACAATAATAATGATCTAAAATGACATAAGAACATTTGAGATGCAAAACAAGAATTCAGCTCAAAGTCTGAAATTCCAGCTTCTTGATATCACTTGAAAATTTACAATATTTCACTATAAAGCTCAAAGACTTTGAGTATAAAATTCTGCAGAGTTTTCTTGCTTGCTAAAAAGATAAAGATTACAATAGACCCCTCAAGTATTTATAGGAGGAAGGTCTGGAGAAAAAGGTGGGAGGATCTCAACAAACTTGAGAAAATCTCTCAACCGATAACTAATTGCGATTGACTTATTCAAAATTACAATCCAAATTGTGATTTGTCTTGTAAGATTTTACATGTAATTACATTTTCGAAAATTGCAAGGAAAAGACACTTGCAATTGCAAAATTTGTTTTTACATATATATTGTCGAAAGTAAAATTACATAAAACAATCTAAAACTTAATTTATTTCATTCCTATCTTTGAAAGATAAGAATTTGCTGATGATGGTCTTCAACTCGTTCGGATCTGGACCCAAAGTGTTCTTGGCCACTGCAACTGTCTTCAGAATTACATCAAAGTATCTAATAGTTGCCAATCTATGCTCTTCATAAGAAGTTTGCATTTTCTCAAGGATTGTTTGATGATTGATAAGCTTTTGAATCGAATCCATAGAAAATTGCTCTGATTCCATTTGTTGACGAAGATTGGCTGCCATATCTGAAGTAACTGAATCAGCTTCAAGTAACTCATCTTCTTGATTCAAAACGGTACATGAGATCTTTTCAAAATTTGAAAGAATATCCTGCTGAACTTCGTCATTCATTTCTAAAGTGGCCTGGATATCTTTGATAAGATCTTGAATGACCAATGATCTATTTGTCATGAGTTCCTCAAATTCTATGTACTTTTCTCTGTTTGGCAAAACCAAATTGCTGCATAAGATTAATAAATCAACTTGATTTATCTCACTCCAGATCTTCAAATCTTTTTCAAGCGTTTCTAAACTTTGCTTGAAGGCTTCTAAAGTTTGATTCAACTTTATCCTTGCTATCCTTACATTCTTGAAAACTTGCAACATCTTCTCAATCATTGGAATACTTTGCTCAATTAGCTGAGTTATCCATGAATCAATTGCCTTAGCCTTTTGCGCAATTCTTTCTAACTGTCTAACTGATTCATTTGGAGGAGCTGTAGATAGAGAATCAACTGCTTCTGATGATCCTGTAATCCTCTGAATGACTGCAACCAGCTGAGCATTGTCTTCTTTGATCTTTTCCTTTTTAGCTAAGAGTTCGTTATAGCTTTGTGTCAGAATTGTCACTGAACTCTGAGCATCCTGCATCATATTAGCGTGAGTCTGCTTACCCAATTCCACCCTCGTGAACCTGTAGTCAGATACCTGCATCTCTTCATGCGGTTTATCAACCAAGGGCTCTGCAATCTCAGCATATTTCATCCTGTTGCTGTCAACAAAAACCTGTGAGACTGTTTTGGCTTTCTTTGCAATCACTGGTTTTTGTTTCTTCAATTTTCGGAAATCAAAAATATCAGGAGACACTGCCTGTTTCTTTCTCTTAGGAACAATTGAATTTAGCCATGGAGGAAGATCCAAGGTTGTCACATCTGAAATGGCAACTGCGGTCTCAGTAGAAATAGCCTCAGTTTGAGATACAACAGAAATTCTTGAAGGTGCCTCAGTTTGTATAGCAACAATGTTTTGCTCAGAAGACAAATTGCAACTAGGATTGGCCATGAAACAATCAAAGTTCGTGACAGACGTATCAATTTCTGGAAGAGTTGTTTCTGACATAGCTGAAAAGATTGGATTGATATCAAAAATACTCTTGAAATTACTAGGCAAGTTCATCATGGGAGCATTTGTTACAGATGAAGGCTGATTACAAGTCTCTTGTGGTGGAATAGAAGGAACAAAAACGGTAGAGAAGGAATCAACATCACTGTCGATAGGAGACAAAGGGGATATAGCTGATTCTGGTATTGGAGCCTCAATGTGAGGAATTATCTCACTTAGGATAGTGGAGGTCTCATGAACCTCGTTTTCTTCATGCTGATCTAATACCTGAATCTGCATTTCATTGACTTCCTTACCCTTTAATGTTTCACTATCCAATGGTTGTTCAGGAGCTCTGCTTACTTTCAGTTTGATTCTGGTACTTGAAGAGGAAGCTCCTTCCTTAGATTGTTCCCTAATTTCTGATTTCAATCCTCTAGGGCCAGCTGGGTCATCTTCAGCTCTAACTCTGATTTTGATGGTCTTGACACCTATGCTTTTGAGCCAAAAATTGGTGTTCGCCAAGACTGATTGGAATCTATCAAAGATAGAGACGGATTCCCTCTGAGACCATTGAATCGCAGGAATGGGAGCATTAGCAACTCCCTGTTCTTCGTACTCAGGATCCAAAATCTGCTTATCATCAATTACTCCTTCTGGAATTAAAGTTAGATTCAAATCAATGATTTGTTCCAAAGTGAGCCTGCAATAATCCATTTTATATACATCCCTTTCTGTCCGAAGGTCTGCCCAAATGTCTTCGATGCGGTGAACATGAGTGAAGACTCTTTTTATTTTATCCTTCATCCTCCTGTAATCAAAATCTACTCTAGCTTGGAATCTCTTCAAAGTTATCTCCTGAAGTTCAGTTTCCATTGCTTTGGCTCTTGAAGAGGTTGTCAAAGAATACCTGCCAATTACCAATGGATTATGTGAAGAAATACCAATTCCAGATTTGTGTTGTGAAGCTTGACGTGAATGAACTGACATCAACTGCCTTCCTAGCTCCATCAAAATGATCTTATCAGTAGGATATCTCGGTAGCATATATGGCTGATCTTCAAAGCAGCCAACTCTCATATAGGTGAATGTTGGAAATTGAAGGAATAAGCAGCCATATTGATTTACCTTATTCCAAGCTGCATCTGACACCCTGTTATTTACCAACTCTTTGTCAAACAAACACATAAAATAACCAAAGAAGGCATCTTGTACCCTTCTATAATGCGCTCGACTTGGAATAAAAGTCAGCTGATCATAATATTTCCATACGGGCACCAATGATCTGTCGCCTTCAGGAGATAAGCCTGGAAAATGTCTCAAGGAAGCTGCTATGTAGACCAAATATGAATTCATATAGAAGGTCAGAGTGGTAGGAACCTGTGCAAGCTGTTCGCACAAACAGTCACTGATTATTTCTCCCCAGAAAATTGGATGTTGTGCTTTTCTAATGACAACCATGAACTTATACATCCAGCTTTCAAACATGTTAGAAACTTTCAACCCTGCAATTCTGCTCAAAAGAGTGATCATGTCATTAACTTCTTCTATAAAATCAGACCGATACAACTTGGGCATACGGGTCGCACAAGGTCGTGATTTTAGAAGCCATTTAGAGTTGATGTGTTTAATACAATCATTCTTTTTCTGCTCAAAATGTTTGTGAGCACTCTTTAATGAAATCTCTGAATAAGTGGTTGCATCAGGTACTCTGAAAACTCTATTGATTGTCTCAGCATCAAGTCTGATAACTACGTTGCCATCATCATCCTTAATTGTCCTGGATTGTCTATCAAAGCGTGCTGCACATGCAAGGACGAATTCTGGTTCAAGGGCAGCAACAGGAAAAGAAGCCACGAGATGGATATGACTTCTCAGCAACTTTTGCATATCAGAAGACGTAGATTTCTCAACCCTTTCAAGAAAATTAGACATATCAACATGCCCTATTTCTGTATCTTTGATCTCATCGATGTTTGAAACAACGTGAGATGGAGAGATCTCATTTTGATATTTGTCGAACTTATACTTCATCTTTTTGCCTGCTGGAGAAGTTGGTTCATCCGTCATTGAACAAGAATCTGCAAGACTGCGGTGAAA
Organism: Sequoia sempervirens; assembly: GCA_007258455.2. Classification (NCBI taxonomy): domain Eukaryota; kingdom Viridiplantae; phylum Streptophyta; class Pinopsida; order Cupressales; family Cupressaceae; genus Sequoia; species Sequoia sempervirens. The sequence goes on from VDFB02035042.1 coordinate 9,232, forward strand.
ATCCCATAAGGTCAGCACATCATCAGCATCAACGTGAGTGGACATGGCGAATCTTAAACCCTAGAACAATGAAATGGACTTTGAAAGAAAAATGGAAGGTGAATGAAGATGAATTCGAAATGGATGAAATGGTGGAATGGAAAACGGCATTTTGTCTCTTTGAAACAGCAAGATAAAGAGATCTCAAAACTTGGATTTGAAATTTCGTCCAAAAAGGTCAACTTATGTGCTTTTTAAGGCAATTCGGGTTTTTGAGTGACTTGAACAATTTCGGAACTTTTTGACACTTTAGCAATTTTTGCTTTTTGCAATTTCGGGATTTTTCAGAGTTTTGACAATTTCCTCAAAGGCAATCGGGATTTTTACGAAATTTAACAATTTTCGAACTTGGCAATTTTAAAAATTGTTATTTCAAATATAAATCCCGAAATTGTATCTTCAGGCTAAAAACCCGAAATAAGAGACAAAGTGAAATTTTTTATTTGTGAAAGATAGTGATGGATATGTGAAATGGCGAATGAATGAAATGAAAGAAATGAGCATAGGCGACATGAAAGATGGATAAATGAAAATGGAATGAATTGTTTATTGCTGGAAATGGTAGAATGAAAAACGTGTTTTCATCATAAGGCAGATTTAAATAGAAATATGCATCAAGCATGGTAGTGTGGAGATATGTGAAATGGAAGGCAAAATTTTAATGAAATGGAGAAGGCGTATGAATGTATATATGAAAAACGCATTTCTAAATGAAGGCAAATGAAGGGAATATGGAGAAAACATGCTGGGCGAATGGAATGGAGGAATAAATGGCAGTGAAAGTAAATGAAAGAGAAAGGCGAGTAAATGAAAGAGGCAAGAATGTATCAAGAAAACACGTTTTAGTATGAAGACGGGCTTTGAGACAAAGAAAAACGCGTTTTAAAAAGATAAACAATGAGAACTGAAACGCGTTTTTGTGAAACTATAAAAGATGCTACTAAATACACATAAACGCCATTGATAAAAGTAAAAAACGGAAGGAAAAACGCGTAAAAATAAAAAACGCGTTTCAAAACAGTGATAAAAAGTAAAAACGTGGTATGTAAAAGACAAAAACGCAGTCATATGACAGTAAAACATTGAAAAGGAAGAGAAATAAGTGCGAATCATACCTGGAACAAGTTGAATACGCAAAAATGCAGAGATAAAAACCCTAGACGCGTTGAAGAAGACAGAAAATGGCTATTTACTGGTTAAAATCCGATTTTGAAGCATCAAGGTCGACCAAAACTCCATGAAATGAGGAAATAAATGCCAAGAACAATTCAACTAGCTTGAATCCAAGAAAAATCGGGCTTTTCAGAAGATTTGTCAATGAAAAATAACAGCAAAAAGATGAATCGGGTTTTTTATGAGGTCTTTCATGCTCTTTTTTGCAAAATCGGGTTTTTTAGACAGTTTAACAATTTTGCTTTTAACCAATTCGCACTTTTCTGATAAAAAGACAATTTTCATTTTAGCAAAATTAAACTCTTTATGAAAAATTCGGACTTTTCAAGTCATAAAAGCAATTTCGGGTTTTCTATGAACTTTGGCAATTTTGCTTTTTGTCAAAATACAAAGACCTTAATAAAAATCGGGTTTTTTAGATAACTTAAGCAATTTCGGGTTTTTCAGACACTTTAGCAATTTTGCTTTGGAGTTTAAATTTCCCTATTTGCTGAGTTGCTCAGAAAACCCGAAATTGGCCAAAAAGACATTAAAAACAAGTCAGAAATCGACGAAAACGGAAACGTAAAGAGGAAAAAGAGTAGCCCAAAGGTTAATCAACTTGAAACAGAGATTTTCCACCCTTTGCACCTCGTAATGCGTGCCTTGGAGAAGAAAAATCTCAAGCTTTTAAGAAAATTTTGATTGGTTACCTAAATTTTGAAACGAGTTAAAAATTTAGGATAACAGCTGGCTCCGACTGGGGAACTGCCTTTGAAAACGAAGGTAGTAGAATCCAGAATCTAGAAATGCCTTAGGATTCATTGGGCTACGGAGTCACTAAATAAAACGCAAAAATAAAAGACTCAAAAGATTAAAAAGACTAAAAATTTAAAAAGACTAAAAGCTAAAAGACTCAAATCTTATGTACAAAAAACTAATCTAAAACTCTACTGAAAGTAGTGTTTTAGATGCTGCCCACTGTAAGGAAGTGGGAATGGAGTGCCATCTTGATACGCCAGCAAGAAACTATTCTCACCAATTGCTTGATGGATGATAAAAGGACCACGCCAAAGAGAATCAAATTTCCCATGCATTCCTTTTGGTTCCCTCCTCTTATCCCAAAGCAAGACGTGATCACCAACTTGAAAGACCTTCTGCTTTGCTTTTTTGTCGAAGAGAGCCTTAACTTGCTTCTGATGGTCGTTGATACGATCCACTACTTGTGATCTTTGCTCCTCCAATTGAGAGAGAAACATTATCCGCTTATCAAGAGAACTTTCAAATGTAGCGTCTTCTACAGCTTTAATCAACTTGAGGGCTGGAAGTTCCAACGTGATAGGAATCTCTGCATTTACTCCATAGAGCAACTGAAATGGAGACATGCCAATGGCTCGCTTGGGTGTAATGCGATCAGCCCACAAAGCATCATACAACGCTTTATGCCATGATCTCTGATTCTCATCAACAAGCTTTCGGATGATAGTAATCAAATTTTTGTTACTCGATTCAGCTTGACCATTACCTTGCGGGTAATAATCTGAAGAATGGGCCAATATTATACTATAATCAAAACAAAACTGAGTTACCTCATAAGATGAGAAGGAAGATGCATTATCTGTCACGATCTTATAAGGAACACCAAATCTTGATATGATGTTTTCTTTCAAAAATCTACACACTACCTCAGAAGTAGCATGTTTCACAGGAATAGCTTCGACCCACTTGGTGAAATAATCTGTTGCAGCAAGAACAAAGGTATGTCCAGCACTAGAATGTGGGTTAATGACGCCAATGAAGTCGATTCCCCACTGCCTGAAAGGCTCTTCTATCACAACTGGTTTTAATGGTTGCGCCATCATTTTTTGCTTACCAACAAATTGCTGACATTGTGTACATTTTCGTACCCATTTATATGCGTCTTGGAAAAGCGTAGGCCAATAATACCTAGCCCTCAAGATCTTATGAGCAGTTACTGATGGAGAAAATGACCACCACAAGCCAAATTGTGAAAAGATTCAAGTAATCTGTCTTGCTGTGCTTTATCAACACAACGCTGAAAATTACCATCAAGAGTTCTTTTATATAAACCATTATCCCAAAGAATATAATTTGCAGCCTTGAGTTTCAGATTTCTCTTTTCCTTGAAAGAGAGATGAGTTGGGCATTCACCATAAGTCAGAAAATAGGCGATATTAGAATACCACTCATCAGTAGTGCTGACAAACAACACCTTAGGAAGATCTTCATAAGACTCCTCTTCACTTTCTTCTGCACTGCTTTCAGCCATCAACTGACATAAACCTCTGCCACGAACAAGCTTGGTTGGTTTAATCTCTAAATCATACTCTTGGATTTTAGCCACCCAATTTCCTCTTTTTGTACCAAAATCTTGCTGTGTCAAAATGGATTTGACAGCTGTATCCGGAACTAACACTATCGTATGAGAATTAAGAATATAGAACCTGAAATACTTAACTGCCTTTACAACTGCAAAAGCATTCTTCTCAACTGTAGAATATTTGAGCTCATGAAGCTTTAATGGACAACTCATGAAGGCAATAGGAGATTCAATTCCTTCTGAATTTTGCTGCATCAAGATAGCAGACATGGTATGCTCAGAAGCATAACTGTACATAATGAAATCTTTAGAGTAATCCGGACTAACCAGCACTGGGGCGTGAGCAATTGCATTCTTAATTTCAGCAAAAGCAGTTTTACCTTCATCATTCCAACGGAAAACAGCTTTCCCCTTCATCATATCAATGATGTGACGTGTTTTCTCAGCAAAATCTGGGATAAATCTCCTCAAGAAATTCACTTTACCAAAGAAAGAGTGAACAGCTGTCTTACTAGATGGCAAAGGCAGATTTTGAATAGATCTTACCCTTTCGGGATCAATCTTGATTCCTTCATTTGATACAACATGTCCCAGAAGTTTACCCTCAGTAACCCCAAAGATAGACTTCTTAGGATTAAGAGAAACACCATGCTTGCGGCACCTTTCCAGCACATCTTGTAAATGAAATAAATGATTCTCACGATCTTTTGAGAAGACAGTGAGATCATCCAAATACACCACGATATACCTTCCTAAGATACCACGAAAAGCTAAATCCATTGCTCTTTGAAAGGTTGCTCCTGCATTTATTAATCCAAAAGGCATTCTGCGATATGCAAAAGTACCCCATGGGGTAGTAAAAGCAGTTTTATGTCTATCAGCTTCACTTACCTCAATCTGGTTGTAACCTGAAAATCCATCCAGCATAGACATCATTTGAGAACCTGTCACTGTCTGGAGCACTTGATCCATTATAGGCAAAGGATAATTATCCTTTAATGACTGCTGATTGAGATTACGAAAATCCACACAAATACGAATTTCTCCATTCTTCTTGCGTACTGGAACTATATTAGCTATCCAAGTTGAATGATGAATGGGAAAAATAATTTGTGCATCTAGCATCTTCTGGATTTCTGAATAGATAGTGCCAGAAATTTTGGGATTATACTGGCGTTGCTTTTGTTTGAAAGGGGCTGCATCGCTCTTTAAAGGGATTTCATGCTGAACTTGTCCTGACTGAAAAGATTTCAGATCATCATATGAGTAAGCCAGCACATCTCTGTACTGCTGTAATAACTGAATAATCTGATTTCTCTCCTCTGGAGTGCAAGTATTACCAATGTTAACCATTTTAGGATCTTCTTCAGATCCAATATTGTACTTGTCATACCCTATAGAAGAATCTGAATTCACTTGTTGCTGCTTTTTGATATATCGATCATGCTTGTCAAAAAGCTTTTCCAGAGATACCAGTCCCTTAGGAATTTTATTCCCTTTTAGCTGCAAAATTTCTCCATCTGATTCGGACCAAGTATCTGACATAGAATCTGAAGAAGAAGAAGAATTGCTACCTTCAAAATACAGGTTATTAAAACCATCATCAACTTGTAAAAAGTTAATAATCTGTTTATCATCATTGAAAATCTGCCAATGATCCCAGTTATCTGGAACACTAGGCCTGCAGATTATTTCAACAATATACTTATCTTGATTAAAATCAAGGTGAGGAATAAGGAGAGTTGCTGAAACAGCAAGAGAATCTGCTCTATCATTAAATTCTCTTGGAACAACTGAGATACTGAAAGCATCAAAATCTTGAATATTCTCCCATACCAAATTACGGTAATGTCGGAGTCTATCATTCCTTGTCTGATAAATATTCCTTACTTGACAAATTATCAACTCCGCATCTCCTTGAGCGTGCAAATTTTTAATTCCTCTCTGAAGCGCAACACTCATACCTAGTAAGAGGGCTTCATACTCTGCAGTGTTATTAGTATTTGCAAACTGCAATTTAAAAGAATATGGAAAGATTTGACCTTTCGGAGAAATCAGAACCACACCAGCTCCGGATCCATTTGTAGCACAACTGCCATCAAACTCGAGAATCCAAATATCATTAGAATCATCATTAATATAAAGACTGCTGGATTCTCCTACTTCAAAAGTAGAAGAAAGAGTGTTCTCATCTTCCATGGGAGAAGACTGATTTTCTTCATCTTGAGGAAGAAGTTCAACATCTTTTTCTGTAGTAGAAGATTCAGCATCCTCTATCATACGATCAAGGGGATATTCAGCTAGTGTTGAATCTTCTCCATTATTAGAACTTCCTTCATTTGCTGAAAGAGTTGAAGAATCAACAGAACACCAATCTTCAGCAAACTCAGAAATCTCATCAATATGAAGATAGTAGTTTCCAAAACCAGCTGATTCAAAAAGAATCTGAGCATGAGGATCATCAGATTTCTCCACTGTAAACTTGGTTTCTCTTTCAGGAACAAGTTTCTGCACAATGCCTTTCACAGGAATTCTAGCCTCTGTCATATCCATGTTCAGCTCGCCTCCTACATCTTTACAGAAATTGCGTCCAAGGAGCATTCCATAAGAAGCTGGGACGTCTGCAACAAGAACAGTCATCTTTATCTTTTTCTCAGGAAAGGCTGCAAAGGCGAATTGTGCATCTTTGATTTGCCCAACGAGAGGCACTTGTTTATTATCCATAGAATAACAATTACCAAAAGTTTTGGTAAGAGTTAATCCAAGGCAATCAGCAACCTTGATTGGCATGACATTATCCGAAGCACCAGAATCTATAATACAATTACTCAATTTGAAACCATTAATGAGCAAGGAAATATAGAAAGGATCTATCTTTCCTGGAACTGAGGATGGGATAATAACCAAATTATTGGGCAGATTCTTGGGTTCTTGGACAATAGGGCTATTTAAAACAGGACGAGTCTCACTACTTTTAACAAATTTAACCAATCTTTCAAGCTGATCAGGATTGGCTTGAAGATACTCAACTTCAGACATCTGAATCTTAGTCTTTCTAGCATGGTCAATAATATCAAAAGCTTGGAAAGAATTTGCAAGAGATGTAGATGATATACTCTCAACTTGTACTTTAGGATTAGATACATTAGTCTTGGGTTCACTAGAAAGAACAGAAGGAGAATTGCTTACTTGATTTTTTGAAGAATCCTTAGTCAAGGTAGGCAATGGCATTCCCTTCTTAGCAATGGTCACCGGCAACTGAATGTTGTTTTTCACCTTTGCTTCTTCATCCTTTTGAGCCAACCGAGTCTGGGATCTTGTGATAACAGCAAATGCTTGACTCTCAACATTTTCATTTTCAGCTGAATCATCATAATGCATGTATCGTATAGTGGAGTCGCCAGCTGCCTCTTCATCTTCTTGATTAAAAACAGCTTCATCTTCCGCTTGGAAATCATTGGAAGATAGTTCTTCTCGATCTATTTCGTAATAACCAACTGCTGTATTCTTCGGAGGTGCTTCAAGTGCAAGCCTCTCGGGAGGAGGAGGCAATTTATTCTGATTTCTGGCAGCATAGTTGGAAGCAGAATTTGGATATGTCCTCCTAGGAATATCCTTGTATGGAGCAGCAAAAGAAGCTTGTGAAACCTGCTTCTTCAAGGCAAGAAGTTCATTAGCCAATTTTTGTACCATAGGATCAGTAGAAGCTGAAGTAGAAGATTCAGAAATAGAATTTCCTTTGAATCGATTAGGATCCTTCCGGATTTTCCCAGCCAAGATCAAATCATCTTCAATTTCTGTAGCAAGGACTTGAGCATGTGCCAAAGTTGTTGGAGTTGCCCTTCTCAACAGAAAACTGACTTCTGGCAGCTGAGTGTTAATAAAGAAACACTTGAGATTTGCTGGAGTAGGCTGTGAATCAGTAGGAATTCTGTTTGCAAGTTTATTAAACTTTGCAATGAATTCACGCATATTCTCATGTGTGTCCTTCTTCATTTGAGTCAGCTGGGCCAGCAATGCATGCTCATCTTCGGCGGGCTTGAAACGTTCTTCAAACTTTGTCTTGAGAGTTTCCCAACTAGTGATATCACCAGCTCTCAAATTGTAAAACCAGTCAGCTGCAATTCCTTGTAGAGTTTCCACGAACAAACGTACAGCAACATCTTGATGTTCTACTCCTAGAACACCACAAGCCATTGAGAAAGCTTTGATATGTTCATCAGGGTGCTGTTTACCGTCTCCATAAAACTTAGGCAGATTTTTACGCGAGCCTTGTGGAAGAGCATGAAGAGGTGGAGTAAGATTTAAAGGACCAAAAGCTGCTCCCCATGGACCTTGAGCCATCGCTTGAATAGTAGGAACAACTGAAATCAAAGGCTTAAGGAAAAAGGCTGAAAGTTCACTTGGGATGGGCTTTTTCTTCTTAGATGGAGGAAAGCTAGTAGTTCGTGAAAGGGAAGATATACTAGTGAGCAGCTCAAACCTAGCTTGTTCACCGGGAGATATTTCTTGAGAACTTTGTCCCTTTTTACGACGAACGTAATAACGGATTCCTTCCAGCGTAGAAGCTAAAACAGAAACAAGTAAACAAATTAAGAATACTGGACTTCAAAAGAAAGTGAGAGACTTTCAAATGCGTTCGTATCCCCAGCGGAGTCGCCAAAAACTGTTGGTTGGAAATTTTGTATTCTCGTGAAAGCGTACAAAATTGAGATTTCAACCACAGCACGTGAGTTAAACTCTCCTAATTAAGGGAAGGCTCCCCCTTTAACTAAATAAAATTAAGGGTAGGACAGCAATCATTCCTCTTGTTTCAGGAAAGATTACGTTCTTCTCTCTTCACAGAAAAGACACAGTAAATGTTACTAAAACTTGTTACAACAGCTATACAGTGAAATTAAGAGAAAGGAAATAAAGTTTCCTGAAAGCGCAAAGACTTCCGTTATTTCCTTCGGGACGGGAAAACAATTCGATAAGCACAAAGTCTTAAAGAATGAAATCCTATCAACCTTTTTTCAGAACGATTACTTTATGGAAATATACAAGATAAAACAGCTCAAAGACTGAAATTATAATGTATGCTTTCAACTATTCTAAATGAGAAATACTATGAGCATAAAGACTTATAATTCTTCTCTATTTCTAACACTAACTAAGAATTCAATTCTCAGATTTACAGCACAAAGACTGCAGATTTTTAAATTGAATCTCTCTTCAGCAACTTTCAACAATCTTCAAGTAATCACAAAATGATATTGATCTAAAATGACATAAGAACATTTGAGATACAAAACAAGAATTCAGCTCAAAGTCTGAAATTCCAGCTTTTTGATATCACTTGAAAGTTTACAATATTTCACTATAAAGCTCAAAGACTTTATGAGTATAAAATTCTGCAGAGTTTTCTTGCTTGCTAAAAAGATAAAAATTACAATAGACCCCTCAAGTATTTATAGGAGGAAGGTCTGGAGAAAAAGGTGGGAGGATCTCAACAAACTTGAGAAAATCTCTCAACCGATAACTAATTGCGATTGACTTATTCAAAATTACAATCCAAATTGTGATTTGTCTTGTAAGATTTTACATGTAATTACATTTTCGAAAATTGCAAGGAAAAGACACTTGCAATTGCAAAATTTGTTTTTACATATATATTGTCGAAAGTAAAATTACATAAAACAATCTAAAACTTAATTTATTTCATTCCTATCTTTGAAAGATAAGAATTTGCTGATGATGGTCTTCAACTCGTTCGGATCTGGACCCAAAGTGTTCTTGGCCACTGCAACTGTCTTCAGAATTACATCAAAGTATCTAATAGTTGCCAATCTATGCTCTTCGTAAGAAGTTTGCATTTTCTCAAGGATTGTTTGATGATTGATAAGCTTTTGAATCGAATCCATAGAAAATTGCTCTGATTCCATTTGTTGACGAAGATTGGCTGCCATATCTGAAGTAACTGAATCAGCTTCAAGTAACTCATCTTCTTGATTCAAAACGGTACATGAGATCTTTTCAAAATTTGAAAGAATATCCTGCTGAACTTCGTCATTCATTTCTAAAGTGGCCTGGATATCTTTGATAAGATCTTGAATGACCAATGATCTATTTGTCATGAGTTCCTCAAATTCTATGTACTTTTCTCTGTTTGGCAAAACCAAATTGCTGCATAAGATTAATAAATCAACTTGATTTATCTCACTCCAGATCTTCAAATCTTTTTCAAGCGTTTCTAAACTTTGCTTGAAGGATTCTAAAGTTTGATTCAACTTTATCCTTGCTATCCTTACATTCTTGAAAACTTGCAACGTCTTCTCAATCATTGGAACACT